>PVIH01001985.1:138073-207685 GCA_004025045.1 Sigmodon hispidus | reverse complement strand
TTTTTTTTTTTTTTTTTTTGTCTTAAACTAACCTGTTTCCTTTCTCAGGTCTCCTTATTTATTATTGTAATTATTATTATTATTATCATTATGTATGTGGCACCTCTTCCCCCCTTGATTCTTTCCTTCTTGGCTGGCTGGCTTGAAGCTGCCTAGCTGGCTGACCCCGGACATCTCCCTCTCTTTCTTCCTCATTCTCCCCTCTCTCTAGCCAAGTTTCCCTCTATTTATTTTCTCTGCCCACCAGGCCTGTCTATTCTTATACTGACTAGCTATTGGCCATTCAGCTTTTTAGACCAATCAGGTACCGTACGTAGGCAAAGCAACACATCTTTACATGGTTAAGTAAATGCAGTATAAACAAATGTCACACATCTTTACATAGTTAAAGTAGTATTTCACAAGTATTATCTCTAACCTTATTAACATCATTACCCTTTAACTTCTGTGCCTGAACAGTGGGTGTTAAGAGTAGTTGTATTAGAAAAAGTTAAAAATTCCTGATTCAAATTTCCATTCACATCTCAATGAAATACTATTAACTTTTTTCTCCTAAAGATTTCAAGCACAGATGATGGCAGACACACAATGGTGTCACATCAGAACGGGTTACACACTTCAGCTAACTTCTTTTACATCCTCAAAGAACACCACGACCCACTTTAACATATTTCATGCAAATTTCAATTTCACAGGTTACAAGGGCCTCTCAATTCTATCATCTCTTTATCACCAGCAGAACTGTAAGTAGTTGGTAGGGTTTATTTTATTATCTTCTGGTTTTATTTTTTTTCCCCAAGAACTGAAACAGGACCTGAGAATGTTTAAGTGGACTTACCTAAGTGCCCAGGGTGAACAATTATTACAAGGTCTGGAATTTCACCTTCAAGGAAGTTCTGATTCATGGCACTTCAAAGTGCTAACTGCATTTTGTTCTTATCATCTCATATATTTTAGTAACTTTGTCAGACTGCAGGAGTGTGAATCTCTTCTTTTGTGAAAGGTGCCACTTTTAATATAGGAGCCTTGTCCCTTCTTTGAGCCCAAGAAGGTCAGCTATATCTATAAATTTTTTTCATCTTAGTTCTTGAGATATAAAACTTGGTTAGTTATATATAGTCAAGGGCATTTAAAAAATGCAGTAATTTTTATTTGGAAGAAATCAAGCTATCTGAGTCATTTTTAAAAAATTCCATTTATCATAAAGTTTGGACATCAACAAGTATTTTTAGGAATAAGAGATCTTGTTTTGCCCTGAAGCTGATTACATTAAAGGAAGCACAGGAATGGCTATTTATTAGTGAGATGATCTATTTGCTCAACATTTTGAACTGAGATTATTTTCCCCATTAGGGAAAGGCAATCTGGACCTGTCATCCTTTTGTCTGGCCCAGGCTTCGCCCTTTTGTCTCTGCAATTGGATTCAGGTGACATTCAGAACTATACAGCTTTTTCCCTGACAGCACCTGAGATTCATTATCTTATCAATACAAAGACTCTATTGATTTCCCAGCTTTTCGTCCTTAAGAGTCTTTGAAATGCCTGTGTTTTTCACCCTTTATGTCATTCTATTAACTCTCCAAACACACACAGGCACCAGAAAAAGAGAAAGAGAGAGAGAGAGAGAGAGAGAGAGAGAGAGAGGGAGGGAGGGAGGGAGGGAGAGGAGAGAGAGCTAGTATTAGTAAGAGGATTTAAATATAAGAACATGTGTACACATTGGCATGATTACTGAGGAAAGTGGAAAGATCTGACACATCGATGCCATTAAAACTTCCATACTTTGTGAATTTATTGCCATTTTCTAATATTTAATAAGTTATTCAATAACTCTGAGGTTGTAGAGGGGCAGAAACATGTTGATCCTTATTTTACTAAATTCATTTACTTTTTATTTATGCCATGTTCTAAGTATTGACTTGAATATGAATAGAGTTTTTGGATAAAATATAACATGCTCTGTTACATTTGAATTTCAAATAAGCCATGAATCTCTTCCCTTCCCTCCAGCCTTTTCCTTTCATTTCTCTCTCCTTCCTTCCTTTCTTCTTTCCTTCCCTTCTTTCCTTCTTTTTTTCTTTTTTAATCCCCTTTCTTATTTTCTTCTTTGTTCCTCCTTCTTGCCTGAACAGTAGCATGTCCTCTGCATGGATTTCAAAGTGTTTTCATTTCAAAAGTCTGAATAACAGTTTTCTACTCTGTGCTGAGATTTTGCAAGCCTTGATAAGCAAAACCGTAATATGTTTCTTATGTTTATAGCAATCTGATGCATAATTTTACAGTGAGAAGCCCAACATGCATCATTTCTAACCTCAAAAAGATTGCAGTCAATTCAAAATGGTGTTGACCACAGGCACATGCAGGATGGCTGGGCATCTCCAAGGACTCAGCTATAGATTCTGATGCTCCAATGCCTCTGTGCTGGCCAGAGGCTTCAACCACAATGCTTATTCTGCTGAATCAGCATCAAGGCAGTGAGATATGCAGCTGCCTGGAATATCCCAGATTCTGACCCAGACACCCTGCCCAGAAACAAGATTATTTTGAATCTGGAAACAACCGGATGTTTCAGATGAGTCTGCATGATGGTCAAGTTCATGATGTTTAAAAAACCAGTCACCTTGGAGCAGGCCAATGATTCTTTGTAATGAGCACCTGTGTGTAATGCTGTTTGGGTAAAAAACCAAAAAATACTATGTGAGAGGTGGGAAAGATGGAGGAAGAGAGAAAGAACTGTGGTTAACAGGGAACAGTTACCTTACTAAGGCTGACAGGGTGGCATGCTACAGCCTGGATCCTGAACACTCTTCCCCTAAATGTGCTGCTCAGCTGCAGGATTGCCGTGGGTCTGAGAAATGTCAGTGTGTCTGAGATGAAGAAAGGTTCATTTTCTGGACTGAGGCTCTTTGAAAGATCTCCATGGTCCTTACTGCTTCAAATGACCAGGTTGATTAATATGGTACTTGCTGCGATCTGAAACCATTTTGAAGTCTCTGTGTTGCTGCTGGGAGGCATCAGAAAACCAAGTTCATGGTTGTGCTGCTGCTACTTCCTAATATGGAAAAGGAAGTTTTTTTTTGTAGACTCATAATTGAGACTGCAAAGGCATAATTGAGAAAGGGAAACATTGAAAGGCTTCTGTAACACAACCACCCGACCCTCAAAAAAAGAGAAAGAAAAAAAGAAAAGATGATACAATCTAGACAGGAAGCCAATGAAGAGATAAAGAAGCTGAGGAGTAATTGTCCTCTTTACGGTAGGGAAGAACTCAGTTATCTTTAAGGCGTTGGCCACTGGGAATTTGACCATGTTCCAATGAGTATATGAGAAACACAAAATGAACTTGGTATATTTTCTTTTCTTATATATATTTTTTCTTATTCAGGAAGGGGACAATGCTGGGACGTTGGACCTGAGAGGAATGGGAAGTGAGTTTGCCTGGGTGCATTGTATGAAATTCTTAAATTATCAATAAAATAATTCACTAGGGAAAAACAATGCAGTCAGTAGATACATTTTTTTAATAAATAACTATAAACATAAATATATATTTACCAACTGTGGAAATAAGCATTATGTACTTGAGAAAATCTTAAAGTAGGAAACTTGGCTGAAAAAAAAGCTATGTGTTTAAAAAGTTTTACATCAGGATGAGTGTTGCTGTATTCAGCAATACTACTGTTTTCAAAGTCAAATCTAAGGATCCATACAGTAAATAGGAGGTGAGGCTAGAAGTATTTAAAGGTTACAAATGCTGCCCAATTGTAGAATTGGAGGAATTCATTCATGGGAAACCCTGTACCATACAGACCATATAGAATTACAAGCAAATAGGCTTTCCATATACAAGATCACAGAAATTTGGATTGAAGGGAACACTGGATGTGGAGGAAGATTGGCAGACAGAATATGAATATGAGAAGTAAAAAGACATAGATAAAAATGAATTAAGGATGCTTCCCACACTCTGGTTGTAAGAACTGAGGTGAGGTGGGGAGGTTACAGGCTCTTGCTTTGCTTGCTGAACTTTATGCTCCCTCACAGTCATACACTTAGAGAAATTAGCTGCTAAATTAGACACATGAGGGTGGCTTAGATTACAAGAATGTGAATAGAGAACTTAAGTGCACAGTTTTCTAAACTTGATTTGTCTATTGTGGAATAATTTCTGAAGATGGTATGTTAACTACATTATCAATTATTTACACATGTAAAATTTTATTTAATAATTGCACATTTATTTTTAAAAAAGGATAACTACCATGTCAAATGCACAATTTCTTAAAAAAATATCATTATGGATGAGGGTATTTTCTGCTAGTAAACCAGAGCACTTAGATTCATCTTACACTTTCACAGATATCATAGAATGGAGTCTTCTGAGTATTGGAAAAGTGTGGTTGACCTATATGATCTACACCATGTGGAGCAATTCTTATGGCTTGGGTGTCATGATTTAAGTTTTTCAGGTGTATAATGAATAGATGCACCCTAAGTACTATAGTTCTTATAAATTATACCCCTTAATTAAATTTCATTGAAAGTCAAATTTATTCTTTGTGGTGTAACCAAGAAAACTCATATCACTTGCAATGTGAAAAAATGATTAAAAGAAGAATTCATAGAAGTGTAAAACCAATTGTGTAAGAAAGCTTATTACCTGCCTCAGACATAGACCTTTTTTCTTTCTTTCTTGTTTTCTTTTACTCTTGTGAAGAATTTGAGAGCTGCTAAAACACTCATTTTGGTTGGTTGGTTTTTTGGATTATTTCAGTGATAATTTATTGATCTCATCTTGAAAATCTCTGAAACTGTTTAGTTCTCCTGTTCACAATCTGTAAGATGATACAGGAAAGTTTATGTTAGTGAGTACCAAGATAACTAGGTCTACGTAGAAAGACCCTGACTAAAATCTCCAAATGAATGAATGAATGAATGAATGAATAAAGCTACTGTTTAAAAATAACTTTTAGTGCTTTGTGGAATAAAATTTAATATGAAATTTGTGAAAGCGATAGAGATACAATAGCTGTAGCTGAATCTTAGTGATAAAAATAGTGGAAAAATTCTAAGTGAAGTGTCTAAGCAAAATCTAATAGTGCATTAAAACATTGCACAAGTGGTGTTTATGTCAGAAATTAAGTTCTCAAAAATATTAATATTATTTTCAATAAAAATATTTAAAATGAAAATTACATAACCATACAAACATAAATTAAAGATATTTAATAAAAAATCATAGTAAAATATATGAAAATTATATTATGTTACTAAAATAAGAAAAAATATTTATAAAAATTCACTTAGTAAATATCTTTAATAAATTAAAATTAGAGAGATGATATGAACATTAGTTTTAATGTTATTTAACATTGCCTTAGTCACTAAAAACCATATAAACAAAGACATGTTCTATTTCTTTATTTATCTTCTTTTCCCTCCTCTCATTTCTCCTTCCTTTAACCTATATCACAAGTTATATCATAGGAAAAGCCTATACAGCTTAGCAACGTTTATGTCAAGTTGTCAGAGAAATTGTAGAAAACAGAAAGATGTTAAATCAATGTACAGAATTAAGCACTTCTCTTTCAATAATACTTACAGACACTAATATCTACTTACACCTAATAAATAGTATAAAATATTTGTGAATAAACATGTGTTTGATATTTCTCTTCAGGCACCATGCTCAGGATTAGTCACGCAGTATAGATTCAATTACATGATCTTTTTAAGCCAGTGAGAGAACAAGAAGCTAGGTCAGGAGGGAGGTGGTGTAAGAGTCATGGAGAAATGGGGAAGATGAGGAAACATGATCAAAATTCACTGTCTTAAACTCTTAGAGAATAATTTAAAACATCAATTTTACAAATATGAAAAAGGCTGTTAAATATGTTTGTTGTACAGGAAATAAAGTAATATGTTGAATTTGTATACAGTGGTTAACTTTGGCTAGCCATTACAATGATTTAGTTCACTTGAGCTACCATGGATGAGGTAGACAAAGTTATTATTCCTAATTTTAAAAAGACACACCAGGGTTGGGGAAATAGCTCACGTGGTATGATGTCTACAAGGAAGGGCATGTATATTTACAATCCTCACACTGAGGAAGTGGAAACAAGAGGACCAGAAGCTCATAAATATACTTTGCGATACAGCAAGTTTGAGATACCCAAGATCCTGATTTAAAGCAGAAGAAAAATATAGAAAACAAAAATGCATAAAGACAGCATATAATTCCAAGTGCACCATCTCTGTTTTCACAAGGCTGTGTGTGTATTGAATCTATATTGGTTCTTAAATTAAATGACTTGGTGACATTAGTAATATCAACTTTAAAAGTTTATTTAAATTTTTTCCTTACACAATATATCCTATCTCAGGGTTTTTTCTCCCTACACTCCTCCCACTTACTCCAGACATACCCTCCCACCCAGACCCACTTTCTTTTTTCCTCTCATTAAAAAAAAAATGCTTCTAAGATATATGAAATAAAATAAAAAGATCAAACAAAAAGCAACATTTCAGAATAGGACAAAATAAGCAGACAGGAAAAAAAGAACCCACAAGAAGGCTTAAGAAACAGAGACCTGTTAGTTTGCACACTCACAAATTCCATGAAAACACTATGAGGGAAGCCATAATACATACACAGAGGAGAGAAGAAAAAAATAGATGAATAAAATAAAATGAAATAAAATTAAACAGTAAGATTTTAAAAAGAAAAAGCCCTGATTGTTATTGTGAGGCTGAGTTCATTTTCTGTTGGACATCTACTATGCGATATGCAGCCTACTTTTAAGAGTAGTTTGATTCCCTAGGGAGACTGCCTGGGAGAAAACTAAATTTCCATTTGCAAATGCTTATCAATAGAGATTGCTTCTGAGTTAGGGATAGGGACTTGTGTTCCTCTCTCCTTTCAGCTCTAGCACTCCATCTGGTACAGCCCTATGCAGGCCATGTGCAAGCTGCTTTAATTTATATACATCAATCATGTTGACGTAAAGAGCCTTGTTTCCTTGGTGTCCTTCATCCTTTCTGGCTCTCACAGTCTTTATGTCTCATTTTTTCACAGGATTTCCTGAGCCCTGAGGGGAGAGAAAGAACACTATGTTTCTCTCACTCTTTGATGATGTCTGGCTGTATGTCTTTCTATTTGTTCACCTCTGCTGCAGGAGCAATCTTCCTTTATGATGGCTGAGCAAGGCACTAATTTATGAGTATAGCAGAATGCTATTAGGAGTCATTTTATTAAATTACAAAATAATAGTAATATTTTGTTTGCCCTTAGATCCTGGCTTATATAATCTCAGGTTCCTAGTCATCCAAGCAATATTGGGTATGGGTTCCATCTCAATGAGTGAGCCTTAGTCAGATTGGTTACTTGTTGGTTACTCAAACAAGCATTGTGCCACCATTGCATTAGCATATCTCAAGGCAGGACAGCACTGTAGATTAAAGAACTTGAGGCTGGTTTGATGTTTACATTTCTCCTTTGATAGTGTGCAGTGTTGCTCCAAGATTCTAACATGTATGGATGAAGGATTCATGTAGGTACCAGCTTGACTTCTCTATGTTCAATGAGTTGTGTATGTGTTATCTTCAGAATTGCACCTGGCATCAGTTTGTGGAAAGCAACACAAATACAGTCTTGGCCACAGCCTCAGCTCATTGGGGAGTCCTATGGGAACCATTTAGAGAACAACTAAATTAGATAGATGTAAGACAATCCCAGTTCCAGAAGAGTCATTTGGTCACAAGAGATGATCAGTTAGGGCTCTGTCTTAACAGCTGTGTGTAACACTCCATTGTGTAAACTGTGAATGTATATAACATGTAAAAATATATTTATTTTTATATTTACAAATGTGTAGAATAGCATTGTTGGCATATTGGATAAAGTAATTTAATATTCACCTGCAAGAAAAGTTACTGAGGGAAAGACAAAGTGGTTAGAAATGGGTTAATGAAGAGGCTGAATGAGTACATAGTAGAACAGTGCCCACAACTACTCACAGAAGCTCCAGGAGGCTCAGGTGTACTATATAAATTGGCAAAATAAAAAGAATGAAACTACTCAGGTTTTTGGTGTAAGACTGCAGGACTTGTCACAATTTTATTCTGATAATAGATGTTATAATTCTAGAACACAGTGTGTTCTGAAAGCCACATGCTGAGGAGAAATATTTGAAAATTTATGAAATAATAATTATTGCTAATGTAAAAATAATGGAGTTGCCTTTGTATTTCCTCCCTCTCCCTCTCCTTCTCCCTCTCTCTTGCACTTGCTCTTCTTCCCTCCCTTCCTCCTCCTCTCTGGTCCCCACATCCTCACTTTCCTCTCTACTCTCCAGTCCTCTCCTTGTTCCCCTTCTCAGTATTCTATGAGTCTTCTTCCACTTGCATATTTTTCTGCTTTTTTTTTCTTTAAGTTTCCAAGTAAGTGAGAAAATGCAACAATATTTATCTCTAGCTTATTTTATTTTCATGAAAAGGTACAGTGTTTACACATTACCTTAGAAATAGCAGGATACCATTCTTCTTTACACTTGAATAATATTCACTGTGAATATATATAATATAGGGGTAAAATGCTTATTCATATACTCATTGACAGGTACCTATACTTGTGTCTTGTAAGAGTTCTGTATAATTGCCAGTGCGTATGTGTCTTTTCATACTCATACATAATTTATTTAGCTGTACAGCAGGAATGAGAAAGTCATATTGAATGGTTCTACTTCTTGTATAGAAACATAAATATGAACACTTTCTCTAAATTGCTTCTTGCTTCTATAGCATAGACTCATAATTAGACTCTTCTAAATACTTTTTTATTTGACTTGTACTGTGAGATCTAATTAACACTTAAATATAGAGAAGGACTGAGGCCTTTGAACCTCAGATCCCTGTCCAAGGCTGAGTCAGAGGTGAGCAGAATGTAGCATAAGGGCCGTGTGTTCAGAGAATCTCTCTCTGGGTTCATGGTCACACCCAAAGGTCTGATCTCAGAATCTTTATAGCAGACAGGCCCTAGATTTTAGCTGGGAGGGGCCTCCACCAGCTACCCCTAAAAGAAGGAACTTCGCACTGCTGGGCCCTGTCTCTAGAGTGAATTGCATCATCAGAAAGGACTGAGGTTTTTGAAAGTCAGACCCCTATCCAGAGCAGAGTAAGAGATAGATCAGACCACTTACTCAGAGCAGACAGGAGACACACAAGCCCTCTAGCAACAAGTGACTAGGAGCTGACTAATTGTGAACCACTGAAGCCATGTGTATATTCCAGAGCAGGAGCACATATAACAATAAAAAGAACAACAAGGTAACGCCAGAAGAAACTGGTGGTTCTACAATTACAAGACCTGAACAGAGCAATGAAGAGGAAACAGAAGAAAACAACACTGAAACCACCTTTGTGATGATTATTGAAGCCTTAAAAGAGGATATAAAAAATTCTCTTAAAGAAATAGAAGAAAAAACAAGCAAAAATTGGAAGAGATGAACAAATCCTGGAAAGAAAACCAAGAAAAGTAACATCAAAAAATGAAAGAAACATTCTAGGAACTAAAAAATGAAATAGAAGCAATAAAAAAGGCACAAAATGAGGCAAAGTTAGAAATAGAAAGTATGAAGGAAATAGCTGGAACTACAAGCATAACCAACAGAAAACAAGATATGGAAGAGAGAATCTCTGGAGTGGAAGGCTCAATGGTAGAAATAGATAGGTCAATCAAAGCAAACACTAAAACCAAAAAAGCCATCACAAAATGTTCAGGAAATTTGGGACACCATGAAACGACCCAACCTGACAATAATAGGAATAGAAGAAAGAGAAGAATACCAGTTCAAAGGCACAGATAATGTATTCAATAGAATCATAGAAGAAAACTTGTCCTGCCTAAAGAAGGAAATGCTTATAAAGATACAAGGTTAAAGAATACCAAACAGATTTGATCCTCCAAAAAGTCCACTCACCCTCTAATAATCAAGCCACAAAACATATAGAACAAAGAATAAAATTTAAGAGCTGCACCAAAAAAGGACCAACTTACCTATGAAGGGAGGCCAATCAGAATAACACCTGACTATTCAATGCAAACAATGAAAGCAAGAAGGTCTAGGTCAGAAATTATATAGGCACTGAAAGACCATGGCTGTCAAACTAGATTACTATACCCAGCAAAATTATCAATCACCATAGATGGAGTAAACAAGATAATTCATGACAAAGTCAAACTTAAACAATACCTATCTACAAATCCAGCTCTTCAGAAAGCATTAGAGGGAGAACTCTAATGTAATGATCCCAGATACACCTATGAAACCACAAACAATTGATAATCCCACAGAAGAAAAGCCAGAGAAAGGAAATGCATACAAGCTACCACTAAAAAAACCCCCCAAAAACAGGAAACTTCAACAGTGATCATTAATATCTCTTAATGTCAATGGACTCAGTTTACCAATAAAAAGACACACACATACACAATGGATACAAAAACAGAAGCCATCCTTTTGCTACATACAAGAAACATACCTCAACCCCAAAGACAAACACAGACTTAGAGAAAAGGGTTGGGAAGAGGTTTTCCAATCAAATGGCCCTAAGAAACAAGCTGGGGTTGCCATCCTAATATCTAATAAAGTTCACTTCAAACTAAAATCAATTAAGAGATACCAGGATGGATATTACTTATTCATCTCAGAAAACATTGGTCAAGATGAGATTTTAATCCTAAATATTTATGCCCCTAATGTAAGGACACCTATCTATGTAAAAGAAAGACTACAAAGCTCAAATCCCACATCAATTCTCATACCTTAATAGTGGGAGACTTCAATGCCCCACTTTCACCTTTGGGTAAGTCAACCAAACAAAGAACTACAAATGTTTGAAAGGCACTTGAAAAAGTGCTCAACTTCATTCCAGAGTAGCTGAACAAGCTTACACTCCCACCAACAATGGAGGAGAGTTCCCCTTGCTCAGCAACCTCTCCACATAGGTTGTCATCTTTGTCTTTTATCTTAGCCAATCTGAAAGGTGTAAGGTGGTATCTCAAAGTTGTTTTGATTTGCATTTCTCTGATGGCTAATGATGTTGAGCGCTTTTTCTAATGCCTTTCAGAATTTGTAATTCTTCTGCTGAGAATTTCCTTTTTAGTTCTGAGCCCCATTTTTTTGATTGGGTTATTCAAAGTTTTGGGCTCTAGTTTTGTGAGTTCTCCATATATTTTAGAGATTGGTCCTATATCACTTGTAGGGTTGGTGAAAAACTTTTCCCATTTCTCAGAAAACTTGGAATCAATCTCCCCAAGGATCCAGCAAAACCACTACTGGGCGTATACCCTAAAGATGCACATTAGAACTCCAAAGGCATTAGTTCAACTATGTTCATAGCAGCATTGTTCATAATAGCAATAACCTGGAAACAATCTAGATGCCCCTCAACTGAAGAATGGATTAACAAACTGTGGCCCATATACCCAATGGAGTACTACTCAGCAGTACAAAAAGAATGATATCCTAAAATTTGCAGGCAAATGGATGGATTTAGAGAATATCCTCCTGAGCAAGGTCTTCCATCCCAGAAAGAAAAGCAAGGGATGTACTCACTTATTAGTGGACTCTAAACAAAAAGGAAAAAAGCAAAACATGCCTAAGCTTCAAACCACAACCACTGAAAGTCTTGGGATCTGAAACACCTTTGACTGACACCTTGGATCCCACTCCCCCTAGAGGAACACCTGACTCAGTCTTGATATTGGGGTGAGGAAACTGGATCTGCCAGGAATGGATGCTGAACTAAGTCATATAGGGACCTTGGGACCTCCTGCCCTTGCTGGGGAGGAGATAAAGTGATGGGGAGAAGAGAGTGACTATGAGGGTTGGGAGGGGGAAGGGAGCTTGAACAAGACTATACACAGATTAAAAAATATGACTTTATTTATAATAAAAGAAAAAAAGAAAAGAAAAAATATTTAAAAAAAGAAAAAGTGCTCAACATCTTTAGCCATCAGAGAAATGCAAATCAAACCAACTTACATGTGTCAGATTGGCTAAGATAAAAGACACAGCTGACAGCCTATACCGGAGAGGTTACAGAACAAGGGGAACACTCCTGCCTTGATCTTGGGAGTGTAAACTTGTTCAGCTACTCTGGAATGCAGTATAGTTGTTTCTCAGAAAACTGGGAATCAAACTCCCCAAGGATCCAACAATACCATTTCTGGGTGTGTACCCTAAAGACACACATTCACACTCTAAAGGCATTAGATCAACTATGTTCATAACAGCATTATTCATAATAGCAATAATCTGGAAACAACCTAGATGCCAAAAAATGGATTAACACTGTGGTACATCTACACAATGGAGTACTACTCAGCAGTAAGAAAAATTGATATCATATATTTTGTAGGCAAATGGATGGATTTAGAGAATATCCTCCTGAGTGAGGTATCACAAACTCAGAAAGATAAGCAGGGAATGTACTCACTCATTAGTGGACTTTAAACAAAAAGCAAAGCATACCCAAGCTGCAAACCACAACCACTGAACAGCTTGGGATCTGAAACACCTTAGACTGGCACCTTGGATCCCACTCCCTCCTGTGGGACACCTGACCCAGTCTTGTTATTTGGTAAGGAAAGTGGATCTGCCTGGAGTGGATGTGGAACTAAACCACCTTGGAACCTTGGGACCTCCTGCCCTTTCTGGGGAGGAGATGAAGTGATGGTGAGAAGAGAGAGTGACTAGGAGGGGCAGGAGGGGAAAGGGAGTTTGAACAAGGGGATTCATGGATAAAAAATTTGACTTTATTCATAATAAGCCAAAAATTAAATTTTAAGTAAGAGACACTAGAGGACGTATTAAATAAATGCATATTTTTAAAATTATACCCACACTAAGGCATTTTAACAAGTTCACATAATGAGAAGAGGTTGTTAATGAAAGAAATTTTATGCAATTAAAAAAATAATCAATAACTTGCCTATGTGTCTGCTTTAAATTAATTTTTATTTCATGTATGTATTTAATCTGTTAAACATTCACATATAATATACAAATATATACACACACATTATATATATGTATATACATATATATGTAATATCTTCATATAAGTTACCATTATATGGTTAACTACTATTCTGAGCTTTCTCATACTATAATAAAGTACCTTAGGTAATCAATTAACAAATATAAAAAGTACTTTAGAAGTTTCAATCTATGGCCACTTGATCCTGTTTTGCTGGGTCCTCCATATTTTTTCAAGAGCCCATGCCAGAGGAGAGAGAATTAATTCACCCCTGGGTTGCTAAGGAGCAAAATGTGAGCAAAAATGGGCACAGGATCTGAGGACTCTCTTTAAGAGCACATTTTCAATGATTAAAATTTTTCAAATTAGGCTCACCTCCATAGGTTAAACTAGTGTCAAATAATATACACCCTGTTCATGTTCAAGACAAGAGCTATGGTATAGGTATATTCTAGATCCAAAAAAATAGCAGGTATAAACTCTTAACATATGATGTCTTAAATTTCAGTGAAAACAATGAGATAATTAAATTTTGTTTGCACACTGAGTTCTTCTGTTTGGAGGCTCACCTTCCTCCAAAGTGTGCACTTATTGCTCCATTTTGCAAGCCGCATTGTCAGTGGTTAGATTTGCAAGGATACATACTCAGAGACTAGTGTAAGGAACATTTAGTAAAGGACACTATCAGGATCTCTACCTATGTAAACAGAATATGCTTTTGGGAGAAGTTGGGCTCTGAAATGGTCTAATCTCATGGAAGGAGCTATGGTAGCTGAGACAAACCAAGCTGACAGAGTGCTAGGTACCCTATGATTGGCTGGGGAGCATGCCTGAAAATAGATGTGATTTTTGTCTAAGCTTTTATCTTTACCTGGATCAGTCCCTTGGGGGGGGGATTGGCATCTAATGGAAGCTTTATGCTTGCATCCTTAAAATCTAGTGGACTCTGAGTGGTACAGAGGCTCTACATAGCTTTGTAGGAGTTGCTAACATTAGGCTACGCACCAATTCTATTCTAATTATTTCTGCTTACAGTAGTCTCCCTCAAGTTAGATTTGAAGTTGGATACTCAATGTGAAATCTCAAGAGATGAAAATGAGTTTCTGCCTGATATGCATTCCTGTTGTTTCTGAAAATTCTCTTGGAAGCCTATATGACCTGTCCAATGAATTTTTTTTCTTCTTGACAAGTTAAGGCAAGTCCTTTGATAAAAGATCCATTCATTTTCCACTGTAACTTGATCTAGATCTGTGTTGAATTTAACTGTTCTGCCTAGCTGCCTGAAAACTTATATTTTAAATCCAATTTTCTTAAGTTTTTTTTTCGTTATTTCCTCAATTTCTCTTCTTCCCTTTTACTTCTCCCCTTTCTTTGTTTCTTCCTTCTTTCCTTTCACCCATGGAAAACCAGATGCCTTAATGTAAAGTCTCATTTCTTTGTATGTTGAGTCTACCTACATTCTCTTACAGATGGACTTCAAGAGATTGCTTGGAAGTTCCAGTAGGGTTGAGAAATTCCTTATATACTCTCAACCAAAGAAGCTGGGGAACGTCATCCTCTTCCACAGAGTAAGTAAATTGCAGAGGAACACTCATGCAGCCAAAGAGTGAGGAGAGGGGAAGGGAACATGTGCTTACCCAGCAAGGTAGTTTCATGCCTGGTGATATGGGAGTGACAATTAATTGCTGCTAAGTGTCCCTCACATTTGGTTTTCAATTATTTTTTTAGAAGGGCTGAATTTATCATTTTCAGTAACTTTACTGTTAAAAACTTAAACATCACTATTTATAAGATCATCATTACTATAATATAAATTTGAATATGCATAATTTTATTTATTTTATCATATGTTGGCTGATAGGAATGAGAAAAATAATTCTGACAAGTCTCATGATGAATTACATTATCAAGTGACTTTCCTATCAAATTGTTATAAGACTTGATATAAGGACCAATTATTTTATCAACAATTCATGTTATGTTCAGATTAAGGGCTACAAATGAAGAGGACTCATACATAGGGTAACCAAATATAATACTGGGTATCCAGTTAAATATGAACTGTAAGTAATCAATACTTTTCTAGCAAAGAATGTTCCACACAACATTTGGGGCACATAAATATTATAATAATTTGTAAAGTAATAAGTACTTAACTAGTATTTAAATTTTGTTGTTTTCCTTATTTCTGTTTGTTAGCTCTGATTAAGTTACAGATATGTCAAGCAGTTTTGAATTTGATTTTCTTTTTATCTGCAATGTTTCCCAAAATGAACTTATACCGTACTTAACAAATCACAGTTCTCTTCTCTGTATTCTGTGTATTATTTGTGTTGTGAATATATACATGCCAAAAGCTTTACTTCCTATTAAATTTTGATCAATCATTTGTGTTAAGACACGAGTTGTTTCCAAATAATAATGGCATATTCTAAATTCATACAGATACACTTAAGCATCATTTTTTTATTTTTTCTCATATAATACATTCTTAACACTACCTCTGTTCCCTCCTCCCAGTACTTCACTGTCTTAGATGCACTGCCCCTCTGTTTCCCTTAAGAAAAGTGCCTCACAGTGATATCAACTAAAGAATTTATAACAAGATACAATAAGACTGGAATAAACCCTCAAACTGGGATGGATCAGGCAATCCAATATGTGGAATAGGGTTCCATGAGCAGGCAAAAGAGTCAGGGACACTGTTACTGTTAGGAGTCCAACTATGGTGATATATTGTATATGCTCTAAAGAAATAAAGTTTGCCCAAGATCAGTGGACAGTATTAACCACAGAGTATGCCATAGAAGTCAGGGAGTGATGGCCAATGCCTTTAATCCCAGCACTGGGGACCCTATGCCTCTGCTCCCAGAACTTGTGAAGCATAAGCACTAGGAAGTTTGAGAAAGGAATATAAAGTGGGAGAGACAAAGAGTTGGGCCCCATTGCAATTCAGTCAGTGCTTGCCTCCTCACCCCTCTCCATTCAGCTGAGGACTCATTGGCAGTAAGTCTGAGGATTCCTAGAGACAGGATCTATCACACTTGGACTGAGAAGGTGGCTTGGGGAGAAGTGGCTGTGGCTTGTTCTTCTGTCTCTCTGATTTTTCAGATTTTCCCCAATATTGGTGAAATTAATTGTGTGATTTGACATGTATTAGCAATGTGATTATGAGTAGGTGGCTCTTTGTGGCATGCAGAATTTTACTCCTCATTTTCTTTTAAAAAATTAAAATATTTATTGACAATTTTATTGCATCAATTCCATTGATATAATCTTTTGATTATTCTTTTATATGAAATCTTTTCTGTTCATTTCTCATTATTATGTTTGTGTGTGTGTGCATGCATGTGTGTGTATGTGGGTATATTTTGTATATTAGAGCTTGTTTGTCCATGTACATGCATCTGTGTGCATATGTGTGTGCTTGACTTTGTGTGTCTTTTTTTTACATAGAGAAAAGGACTTTATTTTCTAAAAAAATAAAATAAAATAGAGTGACAAGAAAAAAAATGTAACAATGCCATTGTGTAGAATGAGTAGTGTTGACATCAAATGAACAGCAGAAGACTATATTAAATATAATTTTAAGATCCTAATCTGTTTAGTAGTTGTGGTATGCAGCTTGGGTGTTCTTTACTTTTTTTAAAATTCCCCTAATGAGTGAGTATATCCCCTGCTGATCTTTCTTGTGACACATTGCTGAGGAGGACATTCTTCAAATCCATCCCTTTGCCTGCAAATTTTAGGATATCATTTCTTAATACTGCTGAGTAGTACTACATTGTGTAGATGTAGCACAGTTTGTTAATTCATTCTTCAGTTGAGGGGCATCTAGGTTGTTTCCAGGTTCTTGGTATTGCAAATAATGCTTCTATGAAGATAGTTGAGCTAATGCTTTTCGGATGTGAATGTGCATCTTTAGTGTATATGCCCAGTAGTGGTATTACTGGATCCTTGGGGAGACTGATTCCCAGTTTTCTGAGAAACCTCCATACTGCATTCCAGAGTGGCTGAACAAGCTTACACTCCCACCAACAACGGAGAAGTGTTCCCCTTGCTCCACAACCTCTCCAGCATAGGCTGTCATCTGTGTCTTTTATCTTAGCCAGTTTAACAGGTAGTATCTCAAAGTTGTTTTGATTTGCATTTCTCTGATGGCTAAAGATGGTAAGCACTTTTTCAAGTGCCTTTAAGACATTTGTAAGTCTTCTGCTGAGAATTACCTTTTTAGTTCTGAACCCCATTGTTTAATTGGGTTATTTAGGGCTTTGGACTCTAGCTTCTTGAGTTCTCTGTGTATTTTAGAGATTAGTCCTCTGTCACTTGTAGGGTTGGTGAAAATCTTTTTCCATTCTATAGCCTGTCATTTTGTCTTAACTGTGTCTTTGGTCTTACAGAAACTTCTCAGTTTCAGAAGGTCCCACTTATTGATTGTTGTTCTTAGTGTCTGTGCTACTGGTGTTATATTTAGGAAGTGGTCACTTGTGCCAATGCTTTGGAGGATATTTCCCACTTTTCTATCAAGTTCAGTGTGGCTGGGTATATGTTGAGGTCTTTGATTCACTTTCATTTGTGTTTTGTGCAGGGTGCTAGGCTTGGAACTATTTGCATTTTTCTACACACTACCATCCAGTTACGCCAATACTATTTGTTGAAGATACTGTCTGTTTTCCACTGAATATTTTGGCTCTCTTTGTAAAAAACCAGGTGTTCATAGGTATATGGGTCAATATCAGGGTCTTCAATTCGATTCCATTGATCCACAAGTTGTTTTTATGCCAGTACCAGGTTGTTTTTATTACTGTAGCTCTATAATATAACTTGAAGTCGGGGATGGTGATAGAAGGCTAGATCATTTCACATTTATTCTGTTAGTCTTTAAATTTTTGGGTGAGGGAAGATTTGAGTTTATTAGTATTAAGAGATATCAATGTTCAGTGATTGTTAATTCCTGTTATTTTGTTGTTGTTGGTGGTGGTGGTGGCAGTGGTGGTGTGTGTGTCCATAATTTTGTTCTTTGGCTTTTGATGTTCTGAGATTATTTATGTCCTTTGTTTTTGTGAGTGTACTTAATCTCCTTGTGTTGGTGCTTTCTCTCTATTATCTTCTGTGGGGCTCAGTTTGTGGGTATAATTTGTTTAAATCTGACATTATAATGGAATATATGACTTTTTCCATCTGTGATGATTGAAAGTTTTGTTGAATATAGTGAGCTGGGCTGACATCTGTAGTCTCTTAGAAGCTGCAAGACATACGTCCAGGAACTTCTGGTTTTTAGAAACTAAGTTGAGAAGAGTGGAATATTGCTAATAGCTTTACATTTATATGTTACTTGTTATTTTTCCCTTTTAGCTGTTAATATTCTTTCTTTGTTCTATTTGTTTATTATTTGATATTTTGTGGCAGGTGAATTTTCTTCCTGATTAAACTTTAGAGGCATCTCCTTTAGGTTAGAAATTTTTCTTCTAAAATTTGGTGAAGATATTCTTGGGCCTTTGAGCTGGGATTGTTCTTCTTCTTTTTTTTTAAAGTTTGATGTTTTCATTATTTCCCAGATATCTTGAAGTCAAGATTTTTTAGATATAACATTTTCTTTGACTAATATATTTTCTAATGTCCCTTCAATATCTGTCTCTTTCATCTCTTGTATTATGCTGGTGATGCTTCTATCTGTTGTTTCTGTTTATTTACCTAAATTTTCCATTTCAGATTTCCTACAGTTTGAGTTTTCTTTACTGCTTCTATTTCACATATTCAGGTCTGATCTTTTTTATTTGTTTCTTTCAACTGCTAGTCTTTTCTCTTGACTCTCTTTAAGTGATTTACAAATATCCTCAAATTATCTTAATTTTTCATGGGACTTATTAACTTTCTAAAGGGCTACCACAAACTTCATAAAGATTGTTTAAATCCTTTCTTTTGTTGGAGTATTGCATTGTTTTTTCAGTTGTGTGGAGTAAGAAGTTCAGGGTTTGCTGTAGTAGGATAGTTGGACTCTGATACTGAGATATTTCCATGGCTGTTCTTAATTGTGTTCTTACAATGAAGTATAGGCATCTCAGTCTATGAAGATTATATTTCTAGGTGCTGATTCCCAGGTTGTCTTTGTTAGATGGATGTTATTTTCTTGTCATCATGTTTTCTGGAGTATGTGGCCTAAGGTTGAATAGAATATCCCCATCAAAGGGATATGTGTGATAGAGTAGCAGGGAAGGAAGGGGTCATTGGGGATATA
Source organism: Sigmodon hispidus (assembly GCA_004025045.1). Lineage (NCBI taxonomy): Eukaryota > Metazoa > Chordata > Mammalia > Rodentia > Cricetidae > Sigmodon > Sigmodon hispidus. Next base: position 188,403 of record PVIH01001985.1, on the reverse strand, counting down.
TTGGGTGACCAACCTGGTCTTCTCATAGGTGTGGCCTTCAGGTAGTGTTATGTAGTGAATAACTTTAGGAGGGGAAGAGAGTGGTTTATGGTAAGCTGGCCTATCTGGTCTATCAACTTTTTCATCTTTTTTTTCTTTTTTCTTTTTTTCTCTATACTTTATTATTATTATTATTATTATTATTATTATTATTATTATTATCAAGTCGCACTTTCTATCCCTGTATATCATTACAAAAGGTCTCTTCCCCCTCCCACAACTCCACAACTCCCCATCCCCTCCCTGGGCAGGCAGCAGACGGTCCCACTGACCCAATATTGCTTAGTTTAGTAATCACTCCTAGCAGATCCAGTTTTGTCCCCCCTCCCTCAAGAGTGAGTTAGGTGCTCCTTTAGGTGGAGAGGGATCCGAAGAGTCAGTAAAGCGTGTTTCTGATCCCAAGCTGTTCAGTTGTTGTGGTTTGCAGCTTGGGCAAGCTTGGCGTTTTTCTTGTTTGTTTGTTTAGAGACCACTAATGAGTGAGTACATCCCCTGCTTATCTTTCTGAGTTTGTGATACGTCACTCAGGAGAATATTCTCCAAATCCATCCATTTGCCTGCAAATTTTAGGATATCATTTTTTCTTACTGCTGAGTAGTACTCCATTGTGTAGATGTACCACAGTTTGTTAATCCATTCTACAGTTGAGGGACATTTAGGTTGTTTCCAGGTTCTTGCTATTACAAATAATGCTGCTATGAACATAGTTGAGCTAATGCCTTTGAAGTATGACTGTGCATCATTAGGGTATACACCCAGAAGTGGTGTTGCTGGGTCCTGGGGGAGATTGATACTCAATTTTCTGAGAAACCACCATACTGCATTCCAAAGTGGCTAAACAAGCTTACACTCCCACCAGCAATGGAGGAGTGTTCCCCTTGCTCCACATCCTCTCCAACATAGACTGTCAACTGTGCCTTTTATCTTAGCCAAGCTAACAGGTGTTAGGTGGTATCTCATAGTTGTTTTGATTTGCATTTCTCTGATGGCTAAAGATGATGAGGACTTTTTCAGGTGCCTTTCAGCCATTTCTCATTCTTCTGCTGATAATTCCCTTTTTAGGTCTGAACCCCGTTTCTTGATTGGGTTATTCAAGGTTTTGGGCTCTAGGTTCTTGAGTTCTCTATATATCTAAGATATCAGTCCTCTATCACTCGTAGGGTTGGTGAAAATCTTTTCCCATTCTGTAGGCTGTCGTTTTGTCCTATTGACAGTGTCCTTGGCCTTACAGAAGCTTCTTAGCTTCAGGAGATCCCACTTATTGATTGTTGGTCTTAGAGTCTATGCCACTGGTGTTATATTTAGGAAGTGGTAGCCTGGGCCAATTTGTAGAAGTGTATTTCCCACTTTATTTTCTATCAAGCTCAAAGTGGCTGGGTTTATGTTGAGGTCTTTGATCCACTTGGATTTGAGTTTTGTGCAGGGTGACAGGCTCGAATCTATTAGCTTTTTTCTACACACTTCCATCCAGCTATGCCAACACCATTTGTTAAATATGCTATCTTTTTTCCATTGAATGTTTTGGGCTACTTTGTCAAAGATCAGATGTTCATAGGTTTTTGTGTTAATTTCTAGATCCTCAATTCTATTCCATTGATCCACAAGTCTTTTTTATGCCAGTACCAGGCTGTTTTTTAACTGTAGCCCTATAGTATAACTTGAAGTCAGGGATGGTGATACCTCCTGAGGTTCTTTAGTTGAGTAAAATTGTTTTGGCAATCCAGGCTAGCCTGTTATTCCAAATGAAAATGAATATTGTTCTTTCAAGGTCCAAAAAATATTGTGCTGGGATTTTGATGAGCAGTGCATTGAATCTGTAGATTGTCTTTGGCAGAATTGCCATTTTTACTATGTTGATCCTACCAATCCAGGAACATGGGAGAGCTTTTCATTTTCTGATATCCTCTTCAATTTCTTTCTTTGGTGATTTAAAAGTTTTGTCAAATAGGTCTGTTACTTTTTTGCTTATAGTTACTCCAAGGTATTTAATAGTATTTGCAGCTATTATAAAGGGTAATGTTTCCCTTATTTCTTTTTCAGCTCTTCTATCTTTAGTGTATAGAAGGGCTACTGATTTCCTTGAGTTAATCTTGTATCCTGCTACATTACTAAAGTTGTTTATCAGCAGTAGCAGTTCCTTGGAAGAATTTTGTGGGTCACTTATGTATACAATCATATCATCTGCAAATAGAGATAGTTTCACTCCTTCTTTTCCAATATTTATCCCCTTAATCTCTTTTCATTCCCTTATTCCTTTAGCTAAAACTTCGAGAACTATATGGAATAGATAAAGGGGAGAGGACATCCTTGTCTAGTTCCTGATTTTAGTGGGATTGTTTGAATTTTTCTCCATTAAATTTGATACTGGCTGTTGGCTTCTTGTAAATTGTCTTAATTATATTTAAGTATTCTCCCTGTACTCCTGATCTCTCCAGGGCTTTAATCATAAAGGAGTGTTGGATTTTGTAAAAGGTTTTGTTCCTTTTGTTTGTTTATATGATGGATAACATTTACAGTTTTTTGTATGTTAAACCAGCCCTGCATTTCTGGGATGAAGCCTACTTGGTTATGGTGGATGACAATTTTTATGCATTGTTGTATACGGTTTGCCAAAATTTTGTTGAGAATTTTCGCATCAATATTCATGAGGGAAATTGGTCTGTAATTCTCCTTCTTTGTTGTATCTTTGAGTGGCTTGGGTATTAGTGTAATTGTGGCCTCATAAAAGGAATTTGACAATATTCCTTCAGTTTCTACTGTGTGAAATAGTTTGAGGAGTAACGGTAGTAATTCTTCTTTGAATGTCTGGTAGAATTCAGCACTGACACCATCTGGACCAGGTCTTTTATTTTTGGGGAGGTTTTTAATGACATTTTCAATTTCCTTAAGGGTTATAGGCCTGTTTAGGAAATTAATCTGATCTTCATTTAATTTTGGTAGATGGTACCTGTCCAGAAAGCTGTCCATTTCTTCTAGGTTTTCCATTTTTGTGGAATACAGATTTTCAAAATATGACCTGATAATTCTCTGTATTTCCTGGGGGTCTGTTGTTATGTCCCCCTTCTCATTTCTGATTTTGTTGATTTGGACACTCTCTCTCTGTTTTTTGATTAGTTTGGCTAAGGGCTTATCTATCTTGTTAACTTTCTCATGAAACAACTCTTAGATTCTTTGATTGTTTGTATTGTTCCTTTTGGTTCAATTGTAGTGATTTTAGCTCTAAGTTCGATTATTTCCTGCCATCTCCTCCTTTTAGGTGAGTTTGCTTCTAATTGTTCTAAGGCTTTCAGCTGAGCTTTTAGGTCTCTAGTGTGGGATTTCTCTAAGCTTTTCATGTAGGCATCTAGCGCTATGAATTTTCCTCTTAAGACTGCTTACATTGTGTCCCAATAGTTTGGATATGTTATGGATTCATTTTCATTAAATTCTGGGAAGATGTTGATTTCTTTCTTAATTTATTCCTTGACCCAGAGATGGTTCAGCTGAGTGATGTTTAGTTTGCATGAGTTGGTAGGCTTTCTTTGATTTTTGATGTTGTTGAACTCTTACTTTAGGCCCTGGTGGTCCGATATGTTACAAGGGATTATTTCCATTTTTTGCATCTGTTGATATTTGCTTTATGACCAATTATGTGGTCAATTTTGGAGAAAGTTCCATGAGGAGCTGAGAAATATGTATATTCCTTTGCATTTGGGTGGAAGCTTCTGTAGATATCTATTAAGTCCATTTGCATCATAACCTCTTTTAGACTCCTTATTTCTTTGTTGAGTCTCTGTCTGGTTGACCTATCTAGAGTTGAAAGTGGGGTATTGAAGTCTCCCACTATTAGAGTGTAAGAATTGATGTGGGATTGGAGCTTTAGCAGTGTTTCTTTTACATATGTAGGTGCCCTTACATTAGTGGCATAAATAATCAAGATTGAAATCTCCTCTTGACCAATTTTTCCTGTGATGAATAAGTAGTGACCATCTTGGTCTCTTTTCATTGCTTTTAGCTTAAAGTCTTCTTTGTTAGATATCAGTATTGCAACCCCTGCTTGTTTCTTAGGACCATTTGACTGAAAAATCTTTTCCCAACCCTTTATTCTAAGCCTGTGTCTGTCCTTGCAGTTGAGGTGTGTTTCTTGTAGGCAACAGAAAGATAGCTTTTGTTGTATCCATCTTTTTAGTGTGTGATGTTTTATAAGAGAGTTGAGTCCACTGATATTAAGGGAAATTAGTGACCATTGATTGATATTTCCTACCATTTTGGTGGTAACTTTTTTGTATTTCCTTTCTCTGGAGTATTCTTCTGTTGAATTATTGATTGTTTGTGATTTCGTGGGCGTATCTGGGGTCCTTAGGTTGGAGTTTTCCCTCTAATACTCTCTGTAGCACTGGATTGGTAGATAAATATTGTTTCAGTATGACTTTGTCATGAAATATCTTGTTTACTCTGTCTATTGTCATTGATAATTTTGCAGTGTATAGTATTCTAGTTTGGCAGCCATGCTCTTTTAGTGTCTGTATAACTTCTGACCAAGTCCTTCTAGCTTTTATCATTTCCATTGAATCATCAGGTGTTTTTCTGAGGCGTCCGCCTTTATATATAAGTTGGCCCTTTTCTTTTGCAGCTCTTAAAATTTTTTCTTTGTTCTGTATGTTTTGTGGCTTGATTATAATTTGGCACGCTGACTTTTTTGGGGGGTCATATCTGTATGGTGTTCTGTAAGCTTCTTGTATCTTTATAGGCATTTCCTTCTTCCGGTTAGGGAAATTTTTTTCTATGATTTTATTGAAAACATTATCTGTGCCTTTGAGATGGTGTTCTTCTCCTTCTTCTATTCCTATTATTATCAAATTAGGTCTTTTCATGGTGTCCCAGTTTTCCTGAACATTTTGAGCTATGTCGTTTTTAGTTTTACTATTTTCTTTGACTGATATATCTATTTGAGCTGCTGAGTCTTCCACTTCAGAGATTCTATATTCCATCTTTGAATGCTGTTCGTTATGCTTGTATCTGTGGTTCCAGCTTTTTTCTTCAGGTTTTCTATTTCCATCTTTGCCTGATTTTGTGCCTTTTTTAATGCTTCTATTTCAGCTTTTAGCTCCTGGCATTTTTTTTCATAGATTTGTTCATCTCTTCCAATTTTTCGTTTGTATTTTCTTCTATTTCTGTAAGGCTATTTTTCATATCTTCTTTGAGAGCTTCGATGATCATCATAAAAGAATTTTTGGTGTTGCTTCCTTCTGTTTTTTTCTTCATTGCTCAGTTCAGGTCTTGTATTTGTAGGATCGCCACTTTCTTCTGGAGTTACCTTGTTGTTCTTTATATTATTATTTAAATTTTTGCACTGGTGTCTGCCCATGGCTTCAGTGGTTCACGATTAGGTGGCTCCTGTTCAGTCGTGGCACTCATTCTTGTGTGCCTCCTGTCACCTCTGAGCAAACAGAGGGGGACTGAATTTCCAGTCTTCAATCTTTCTCTGTTTGACCAATTGGAGCGGGGGTGGGGTGGGGTGGGGGTGGTGGGGGTGGTGGCCGTACAAATTCCCTCAGCAGCAGCTGGGGCGACTGTGGGTGGCAGCCAGAGATTATCTCGGTCTGCTACAGAGTGCATGGGTACATGCTCTGCAGACAGCACCTGGTCTCGGAACCGGAACCATAATGGATGGAAGCTCAACCTTTCCTGGCAGGGATACAGGCGCTGGGACCTGCTGACTTCTCCTCTCCTCTGGGCGGGGTCTGAGTCTGTCCTTCAGGGTCCCCAGTGGTTTTCAGTTTGCTCAGTTGGAGGTGGGTAGCTGTGCAAATTCCCTCAGCAGCAGCTGGGAGGACTGTGGCAGTCAGAATTTATCTCCATCTGCTACAGAGTGTGTGGGTACAAGCTCTGCAGACAGCATGTGGCCCCAGAACTGGAACCGGAACCAACAACTTTTTCTTCTTATAACATTTTGTTTTTATAAGTAAATAGCTTCATTAATTAATTTATTTGTGCTCTTTCAACTTTTTTCAATTTTTTAGTTATTTAAAAAGGCTTCGCTCAGTATATAACACTGCTCCCCCTCTCTTCTCTTTTCCCAGTCCCTCTCAGTTCTCCCTCAGGCTCACTTCCTCCTTCCCCCCATTCTTTCCTCAAGGAAGTTATAAAGTCCCAAGGTGGGTCAGTTCAGTCTAGCATATCCAGTTGAGGTAGGTCCCAGTGCCTTCTTCCAGTATTAAGGGTAGGTTAGGTGTTCCTCTTTAGGAAAAACGCTCCAAGATGTCAGTTCATGCACAGGGTTATTGTCTGATCCTCCTGCAAGATCTTTAACAAATTGTCCAGGCCATTTGACAATCATCTACCTTTGGTGGATTTAGTTCCTTTCCTTACAGTTTCCCCAGCTGTTGTTTCTGGTTCAGTGAGCTCCCAAAAGTTCTAGTCAGCCATTTCTTTGGGTCTCTTCCTCGTGATCCCAGTCCCTTTGATCATATGCTCTCTCTCCTCTCTTTCTTTTCAGCTGGAACAGGTACTCCACCTGATGCTTAACTATAAATCTCTGCTTTTGCCTCTATCCATTGCTGGATGAAGTTTCTGTAATTACAGTTAGGGTGTTCATTCATTTGATTATAGAGGAAATACTGTTTACGTTCCCTTTCCACTATTGCTTGGAGTCTGAGCAAGAGTCATTTCGTGGGTTCCTGGAGGTTTCCTTAGCACCAGGTTTCTTTTGAACCCCACAGTGGCTCCCCCTCCATTTTTTTCTCATCTCTGCTGCTCTTCTTACTCAACAATCTTCTTATTTTATGATTTGCTTCCACCTCCCCTTGCTCATTCCTCATTATCATCCCAATTTACTCAGGAGATTTCCCCTTCCCAGAAGGATCCCTGGTTATCTCTCTTAAGTTCCTTCTGTTACCATGCTGTTCAGAAGTTATGGTTGGTAGTCTGAATATTTTTTGCTTTTCAGTGAATACATACCATGTCTATCTTTCTGGGCCTGTGTTACCCTACTCAGGATGATACTAACCAGATCCATCCATTTGTCTACAAATTTTAGATTGTCATTCTTTTTTTTACTACTAAGTAATACTACATTGTGTAGATGTACCACAATTAATCCATATTCCTTCTTCAGCTGAGGGGCTTTTAGGTTGTTTCAGGTTCTGGCTATTACTAATAATGCTGCTGTGAACGTAGTTGAGCTAATGCCCTTGGGTTAAGAGTGTATCCTTCGGGTATATGACCAAAAATGGTATTGCTGGATCATTGAGAATTCTGATTCCCAGTTTTCTGAGGAATTGCCATACTGCTTTCCAAAGTGACTGTACCATTTTACACTTCCACTCTCAATGGTAGAGTGTTCTCCTTGCTCAACAACTCCTCCAGCATAGGCTGTCATCTTTACTTTTGATCTTAGCCATTCTGACAGGTGTAATCTGGAATCTCAAAGGTGTTTTGATTCGCATTTTTTGATGGCTAAAGATATTGAACAATTCTTTAAGTGTCTTTCAGCCATTTGTAATTCTTCTGTTGAAAATTCCCTTTTTAGCACTGAACCCCATTTTTTGAACCCCATTTTTAAATTGAATCATTTGGAGTTTTGACATCTAGTTTCTTGAGTTCTCTATATATTTTAGAGAACAGTCCTCTGTCAGATGTAGGGTTGGTGAAGATCCTTTTTCATTCTGTAAGGTACGAATTGTCTTATAGAACATGTCCTTTGTCTTACAGAAGCTTCTCACTTTATGGAGGTCCTATATTTTAATTGTTGTTCTTAATGCCTGTGCTACTGGTATTTAGGAAATGGTCACCTGTGCCAATGCATTGAAGGATACTGTAATTACAATTAGGGTGGTCATTAATATCAGGATCAGTATAGCTGAGTTTATGTTGAGGTCTTTGTTCCACTTGGATTTGAGTTTTGTGCAAGGTGATAGATATGGATCTATTGCATTCTTCTATATACTGCTATCCAGTTATGCCAGTACCATATGTTGAAGATCCTATCTTTTCTTCCATTGTGTATTTTTGGCCTCTTTGTCAAAAATCCAGTGTTCATAGGTATGTAGATTAAGGTCAGGGTCTTTGATTTGATTTCATTGTTCCACAAGTCTGTTTTTATGCCAGTATCAGGCTTTTTTTTTCTTATTACTATAGCTTAAGGTTAGAGATGGAGATGCTTCCTGAAGTTTTATTATTAATCAGGATTGTTTTGACCACCCTGAATTTCTTGTTATTCCATATGAAATTGAATATTGTTCTTTCAAAGTCTGTGAAAAATTGTGTTGGGATTTTGATGGGACTTGCATTGAATCTGTAGATTGCATTAGGTAAGATTGCCATTTTTACTATGTTGATGCTACTACCTATCCAGAAGAGGGACCAGTCAAGTGCACATCAGGATATTTTATCCTGCCCACAGAGAAGAGACAGATGAGTCTCCATAACTCTTCTAAGTTATACTTTAGGACCCTGGTTCTTTAGAAAAAGAAATTTTATTCCTTATCATACAATTTAGCAGACTCATATAATTTATTATTATAAACATATTTAATATTTTTGTAGCTACCTCTTTTTTATGCAGTTATTTTTAATTCTAGGTCAAAGAAAGATAATAAAGTAAAATGGAAAAATTAATTTTTCTAAACTTTTTTAAGTATAGACATGATTTACTGTTAAAATTCACAGGGTTATACTGACTAATGTTTTCAAAGAATAAAAATATGAAATTCAAACATAAGAAAAAATAACAAGTTAATCTAGAAGAAATTAATAAGATGACAAATTTTCACAGGTGAATTTTTTTTTAAATGTGAAAAAGGCAAGCAAAAATGTTGAAATTCCAGATAAAAATCAAATTCCCATATTTAACCAAAAATTTCATAAAGGAAAATCATGTACATATTTTGAAGAGATTGGTTTGATGCAAATTTGTTATTTGTGATGATTTTTTTCCTATATATTTGTTGTTGCTTTCAGACATTGTCACTCTGTAGCCCTGGTGTCCTAGAGGTCATGAATGCTGAGACTACAGGCTTCTATAAAGTGATTTTTAGTTATGCTTTGTGATTTTAAAATTCTTTAAACCTTTACCTCCTATCACAAGTGGCTGGGATCTAAAAAATATTTGTTGAAGGATTCATTATAACATATCCTTAATAGTGTAGTTCAACACTTTACACTCATTTCCACCTCTGATTTCATATTTATGATGTTTAATTTCTCATGCAAAGATTTGACCTTCTAGTTTGGTCTAACAGATTCAGAAGGCAGAGCTGAAAATGAGAGTATTATCATGATCAACAGTGATTGCAGACAGAGCTGAGTTAGGGTGCAAGACAAATCAAAGTGTGTTGCTTTGGATAAGATGACTAAACTCTCTGTTGAAATTGCATATAATCTTAATACCAACCACATTGATTTTCTATAACCAATGTACTAGATGATATATAATAAGCCCTAGCATAGAGCTTCACAATGTTTGCATGCTCAGTAAATGCTAGTAGCTATTCTTTCCCAGGTTTTCCCAGTTCATCATAGGATCTCCACCTTCCTTGTATCATTTTCTGTGGCATATATTAATCCTTTCTAGTTAGTATAATTTCCATATCTGTAGCTGTTACTGTATCTCATTTTCTTGATAGGAAGACTCACACTTCCTGCTCCCTGAGATGCTAAACTTGCTTTCCTTAAAGGAATAATTTCCTTCCTGATTTATAGCTATATTATGTGAATTTTCTTATTTATTCTGCTTTTGACCTTAACAAAATGTCAAGTGGGATATCTAAGCAAATACTCTTCATATTGTGACTCAATTTTATGTACATATTCAATTTTTATAAAGCAAAACCAGTACTTTTAAATGGGTACCTTAAAAAATAAATAATGAAACATAATAAAAGATGTCTTCTCAGAGGCAGTCCTTGAAGTTTCTATAAAAATATAAGGCTTTTACCCTGCCCACACAATGGAATCAGGCTAGTTCTATACTGCATATAAAAATAATGTTCTCTTATATGTTGTGTTTTGTGAAAAATAAAGCATTTTACTTTGCTGAAGATAATCCCTCTTTAATTCTGAATTCTAAGGCATGAAATTTTATTAACTGAGGGAGTGATTATACAGCAGAGTATGGAGCAATGATTACTAAGATGATAGTGAGGATCTGGCTGTCCATAATCAAGGGAAAATGGGGGTACATTGAACAGAAACCTTTTCTAGATTAAGTGGACCCGAGGCAGTTTACAACTGAACAAGATCTCAAGCTGAGGAATATTAAGCTTTGACACACTGAGGAAAATTAGTAGCAGCTAAATTGTGCTGATATTCTGAGCTCTTTTGTGTCAGTGAAATATTTCCCGTGTTCTTAATCATATTTCCCAAGATGAGTGCTTTTCAATGTGGCATGTGAATATATCTAAATCTCTCAAGGTGTAATTTATTTTATTTTAAAATGTCTTTAAAAACAATAAAAGTTGACAAAAGCATAAATACATTGAGTAAGCATTATTAGAATTAGTTCATTGGATTTTATAAACTTTCATTTAAATAATCTCTGTAATTGGTTCTTTTAAGAATCAGACCAAGGCTGGTGGTTTTAGGGCCAGTAGCAATATGTAATTTTGGGACTAATGAGTCACATGGAAATAGAGGATGTGTGGTATCAAACCTTTATATATGCTTCCTGGTAACACCTGCAATGCAGAGTTATAGTCCTCAGAATCACAGTATCAGTATTGATCATTATCTTAAAGTTTTTTTTAAGAAACTCATCAGTTTTTTCTTTATTATTGTGTTTGAAAATCAATATCAAACATTATATATAAAAGAAAAACATTCAGAATAGATAAAACACACATGCAGTAATAAAACTTCTCGTTTTTCTAAAATACATGAAACAAAAAAATAAAAATAAAATAAAATCTAAAGCTTCACAAGCCAGGTTAGGCTCAGTTACAGATAAAGAAAGCACAGTAGGTCACAACTAATGCCCACAGCTGCACTATGGCCACCACAAATTTCTGCTAAGCAACCCTTCTACAGTCAAACCAGAAATTTGTTTTGTTTTGTTTTGTGTGTGTGTGTGTGTGTGTGTGTGTGTGTGTGTGTGTGTGTTTTAAATAACTTTATTCACTAATCATCTTTCAAAGAAAAAAAGAATGTTTTTGCTTCAAATCTACTAATTAGCAAGTACCTCCCCTGCTTTTCTTTCTGGGATTGTGATACCTCACTCAGGAAGATATTCTCCATATCCATTCATTTGCCTGCAAATTTTAGAATATCATTGTTTCTTACTGCTGAGTAGTATTCCATTGTGTAGATATACCACAGTTTATCAATCCATAATTCAGTTGAGGGGCATTTATGTTGTTTCCAGATTCTGCTATTATGAATAATGCTGCTATGAACAAAGTTGAGCTAATGCTTTTGTGGTGTGAATGTGCATCTATAGGGTATATGCCCAGTAGTGATATTTCTGGATCCTTGGAGAGATTGGTTCCCAGTTTTCTGAGAAACCTCCATACTGCATTCCAGAGTGGCTGAACAAGCTTACACTCCCACCAAAAATGGAGAAGTGTTCCCTTTGCTCTACAACCTCTCCAGCATAGGCTGTCATCTGTGTCTTTTATCTTAGCCATTCTGACAGGTGTAAGGTGGTATCTCAAAGTTGTTTTGATTTGCATTTCAGTGATGGTTAAATATGTTGAGAAATTTTTCAAGTGCCTTTCAATCAGAATTTCCTTTATAGTTCTTAACCTCATTTTTAAAAAAATTTTCAGAACTATTTGGTTTTTATTTTTTACATTTTGAGAATTTTGTACAAGTATATAATGAAATATCATATCTATGCACAATTTCTTTTCTAGAACTTTCTCTAAGCACACACCGTATCCTTCCTCCTTCTCTTCCTCTCTCCCTCCCTCCCTCCTTCCTTCTCTTTCTTTCTTTCATTTTTTTTCAGTTTTACTTTTTTAATTTTAATTTTTAATTTTTAAATGAGCAATATTGGGACCTTGGGACCTCCTGCCCATGCTGGGGAGGAGATGGGGAGATGTGGAGAAGAGAGAGTGACTGGAGGGGGTGGAAGGGGGAAGGGACCGTGAATAAGGATATACACGGATAGAAAATGTGACTTTTTCATAATAAAAAACTGAACCCCATTTTTTAATTGGGTTATTTAGGATTTGGGGCTCTAGTTTCTTGAGTTCTCTATATATTTTAAAGATCAATCCTCTGACACTTGTAGGGTTGGTGAAAATCTTTTCCCATTCTGTAGGGGGTCATTTTGACTTATTGACTGTGTCTTTGGCCTTACAAAATCTTTTCAGTTTCAGCAGGTCCCACTTTTTGATTGTTGTTCTTAGTGTCTGTGCCACTGGTGTTATATTTAGGAAGTGGTCACCTGTGCCAACACATTGGAGGGTATTTCTCACTTTCTTTTCTATCAATTATACTATAGAACTACAGTAATAACAACAGCTTGGTAATGGTATAAAAACAGACTTGTGGATCACTGGAATTGAATAGAAGACCCAGACATTCACCCACACACCTATGAACACCTGATTTTTGACAAAGAGGCTAAAATATTCAATGGAAAAAAGATAGTATTTTCAAGAAATGGTGTTGGCATAAATGGATGACTGTGTGGAACTCATCAGTTTTTACAGTTATTTTTTAAATAGACTTATTCTTCTTTCTGAACTGTGAGCTCTGCATAAAGAGACAATGCTTGGCTTTCCAAAGATGCTTTCTCCCAGGTTTCTGGAATGTAGAAAAAGCTCAATAAGTTTTATTGACTAGTGAGAATGAGATAAAACAACAGAGGTTACTTTTTACTCTTTTCTCATTGATGATAATTTTTCCACAATTGCCTAACTGTGAATGAGTTCAGTCATTGTCCCCAACCAGATTTCTTCAACCCCAAACCATGTCACTATGAGCCCAAGAAACATCCACTGTGACTGGAAATTTTTTCAGTTTCCACACTCACTCAGACTTTCTAGCTTTTGTTCTTCCCATGCAGGTTTCAACTGGTAAGTTTCTTACTTGATACTTTCCTGGTTTCAAAATTAAAATCAGATAATTTTATTCTCTATACTTAAACAAGTATTTACTCTTCAGATCCTCAAAATAATGTAAACACTTTTTATAGTACTCAAGAAATTCCACATTTGGTGTTGTATATTTGCTCACAAATGTATTCTTTCCTACAGTTACACTGAGACCTGTATTTTGCAGAAGTTGTTAATCTACAATGACCTCTTTTGACCTTAAGCTTTAATTTGTTGTTTGAAATTTAGCTAATTTTATTATTAGTATTGCTATTTGGAGTCTCTATTATGTCAGTTTTAGAAAAAAAGCCATTCAGCTATCTTGAAAGTTACTGCAGTATATTAAAGTTACTACCATCAAAATACAGAAGGATAGAGGAGTGTAAAATAAAGCAGGAATAATATTCCCTACCTAAAATGCTTAATACATGTAAATCTGTGTAGTAATAAACATATTAGTTTGAATGAAGTTTTCCCATAAAGGGCTGACAATGCTGCCTCCAGGAGACAAAGGCAATTACCAAATTTCCAACACGACATAAGAAGTTCTCTTTTGAGTTCTGAGTCAAGGTTGTATAAAATACTTTCAAAACATTACAGATTTCTTTCTGGACCTTGGTTATCCCCAAGAAAGTAGGTTCCTATTGCATAAGACACCATGAACTTCAGACAAAAGGTTCAGAGGTCCCTGAACTCAAACTGAATTGAAAGTTTTCTCCTGAGAACCAGCTTAACTGTTACTGAAGGCGCCATGCAAGCTTCTAAAGTAGAGAAGCCTCCAGAGTGAGCATCCTATTCAGATGTTATGCCTATGAACTGCATCTGTGAATAGGCAGGATAACCCTCAGAGTGCAGTAATGGTACACATTCCTTGACAATAACCAACAGCTCTCTAATAAAATTAATCCTTTTCCATTAAGAGGGGAATTATATCTGGTATTGGAAAAACCAGTAAACTATGCAGAAGTAGCAAAGCCTTAGATCTTGGAAGAGAATTTAGGACTACCACTAAATGAGAATAATCCCCAACTATGTTCTAAATGTGTCCTTATACTCATCATTCATTGAGGAAACTTTTATTTGAAACATATGTAGACCATCACAGAAAAAAAAAAAAAAAACTACAACCAAGTAGAATACATCAAATTGGAGCTCAGTCCCAAGAGTTAATTCTGAAATACAGCTCTTACCTAAGGCTCAAGGAACTTTTAAGAGGGAGCAGAAATATTCTAAGATCTGGAGTATCAGGGAGTTTGCTGTGAGATGTTCTTTCTCCCAAACACAAGCTACACTCACAAAGCCTTATTATTTTGACCACCTATACTTTAGTGAAATAAGGACATCAACAATAGACCAATAGACATGCCTTAGTAGATGGGAGAAAGCCTCAACCTATACAAAGGACTATAGGAAAGAAAGGAATAGTGAGAGTGGGAAGAAGGGAAGAGCACATCAACTGATTATCCAATACCAAATGTCAGCCTTGAAGATATATATATACAAGTAACATGAGATTGACTGAGCAGGTTGTATTTCTATTTATATTTTGGTTTATATATATACATACATACATAGACACACATGCATGTAAAATGATTAGTAAAGAAGAGGCAATGAGCAAGAAGGGATATACTTGAGGGGAGTGGAGAAATAATATATTAATATCAAGAAAAAACTATAAAGATTTCTATCCTTAAAAAAGATCTTAAAGTGCAAAGAATTTAAAGACTATGCTATTTAACAATTGAATTACAAATATCCAAAAAAATAGAACACCATGCTTTTTATTTAACCATATATTTACTAAGTGAGTGGAGGCATAAGAAACAATGGTAACTTTGTAGGATGAACATGACTTGACGATAGAAACTCAGTCTTAGTACAAAGGTATTGGACTTCCCTGAGGTAGTATAGCTGTGATTGCAAAGACATTCAAGTTTCAGGGCTCATTATCTGCATTAAACTTTCATGATGGGCCCTAGCTTTATGCTCATAGGCTAATCATATTCTTCCTTCAGGTTTCATGAAAATTAATTTCATTTTGGCATCATTTTACTTTTGGATTTTCTCTTTGGCATATTTTCTTTTTTTGGCTTTTGATTAGCTGTGGGCACTTTGGAGATTATACTAAGGGAAATCTGGAGATAAAGTGTTGGGAGTAGATGAAACTGCTTTACCATTCCTTGTGCGTTTAATTATCCTCACCTAGAAATCACCCCACAAGGCTAGTCAATCCCGTGCCATTAGAAGTCTCAACACCAAGGATATGAAAATCCTTTGCTGTTTTCACCATGAAAATAGCAAAGAGAAACAAAATTTGCATGCATACATAAATATACACTTATATGCACATATTCAATGGGAACTTAAATAGTTCTAAATAGAAATATAATTATGAAAGAAAATTGATGTTCAACAAATACAATGTCTTAATAAGAATATGAACACTTTACTTATTATTAAGAACAAAATTGCTTTCACATACTTTATTTAGAAGACATCATAAAACTTTCATGTAAAGAGAATTGAGACAAAATGTGAGGAAAACAACTGCAAATGTATTCATAAAGCTAATTAACTGAGAGGCTCTGCCTTCTTTTAAATTTTGTGATCTTTATATAATGCTTACTTTAACAACACAGTGGTTTGTTATGATTTATTTTGTCATTCTATGTAAATATTCTAAAAATTGCTCTATTTTACATTCTATATTAAGTATAAAATTGCATCAAAATTTAATTTATAACTTTCATTCTTTGTCTTAAAGTGAACTATTATATTTTGTAAAGTACTACTGAAAATTTAAGACAAAGACATTCCCAGGTGTCTAATTGGAAATGAAGGAACCTATTTTTGAGCAGGTGTAAAAATGAGCATTATAATTCAATTTTTTTTTATTGCCCACTTGAAACAACTCTCTGTGGCCTACACTATTATCTGAATGTTGAAATGCAAAGCAGCTTAGAACATACCACATTCCAAAATTATCATAAAAACAACACCACTTCAGCATCCACTCCTGCCACATTGGGACCTTGGGACCTCCTGCACTTTCTGGTGAGGAGATAAAGTGATGGGCAGAAGAGAGAGTGACTGGGACAGGCAGAAGGAGGAAGGAAGTTTGAACAAGGGGATACATGGAAAAAAAGTGAGTTTATTTATAATAAAAAAAGAAACAAAACAAAACAAAAAAATAATTTTAAAACAACAACAATAACAAAACACTAGAGTGACACACAAAAGGCATTCCCAAGACATTTTGGTGGTTACATAATTCACTTCTTGAAATATAAAAGAAAATGGAATTCTGCTTTTTTTGTGTGAATGTTCATTCAGAGCAAATTAGGCCTCTATGGAAGACGAAAAAAACTAATTGTAGATTAATACAGACAAGCTGGTCAGATCCAGGCAGTATTAGTTAGAAGAAGTGGTAAGTGACACAGCTGCCAGCTAAACTGCCCCATTCTTTTAGATTCTGTTCCTAGATGCACACTTCACACCTTGCACTCTTTCAGCTCATTCCGAGCCTCAGTGTGGGACCCTGTCCCCAACATCAGTAGGCTTTCTTCAGCTGCTCCAGTACAGGTCACAGGCCAATGTAGGCACCAGAAGTCTAATCACCAGCTTAGACAGGTCTCCCAACTGGGTCAGAGGTCACCAGACCACCAGAAATTCAGACTGCAGAGACCAGAAGACCAAAGAGAAGCAAAATACCCATTTAAGAAAAACAGACTCAGAAATTAACAAATAGACTTAGGATTATCCCAAACCCAGATTCTCAAACACCAGTTTAGGAATATAAACAACACTCAGGGCAATATGGAAACATCAGAGTACAGCTATCCTACTACAGCAAGACCTGAATATTCTATGACAGCTAAAGCATAACAAAATAACCTTAGAAATAAACTTATAAAAATGACATCCTTAATGATGAAACAAAAGTTTTTATAAAGAAATCAATAAAAAGACAAAATATGGATGAACTCAATAAATTTAAGAATGACAAGATATGTGGTTCTGGGACTGGGTGCTGTCTGCATAATGTGTCACAGCACACTCTGGAGCAGGCAGAGATAAACTCTGCCTGTCACGGTTCCTCCAGCTGCTGCTCAGGGAGTTTGCAGTGCCACCACCCCACCTCCAATTGGTCAAACAGAGAAAAATTGAAGACTTGAAATTCAGTCCCCTCCACAGTGCAGAAGTAGTGATTGAGCAGACCTTTTCTTCAGGGGTCACAAGAGATACACAAGCCCAAGTGCCACAACTGACCATGAGCAACCTAATCATGAACCACTAAAGCCATGGGCAAACGCCAGTGCAAAAACTTACATAATAATATAAAGAACAACAAGGTAACTTCAGAAGAAAGTCACAATCCTACAAATACAAGACCTGAACTGAGCAACGAAGAGGAAACAGAAGGAAGTAACACCAAAAATTCCTTTATGATGATCATTGAAGCTCTCAAAGAAGATATGAAAAATAGCCTTAAAGAAATAGAAGAAAATACAAACAAAAAAATGGAAGAGATGAACAAATGTATGAAAGAAACATACCAGGAAATAAAAGCTGAAGTAGAAGCAATAAAAAAGGCACAAAATGAGGCAAAGATGGAAATAGAAAATCTGAAGAAAAAAACGGGAACCACAGATAAAAGCATAACAAACAGAGTTCAAGAGATGGAAGATAGAATCTCTGAAGTGGAAGACTCAGTAGCTCAAATAGATATATCAGTCAAAGAAAATAGTAAAACTAAAAAAGTCATAACTCAAAATGTTCAAGAAATCTGGGACACCATGAAAAGACCTAATTTGAGAATAATAGGAATAAAGAAGTAGAAGAATACCAGTTCAAAGACACAAATAATGTTTTCAATAAAATCATATAAGAAAACTTCCCTAACCTGCAGAAGGAAATGACTATAAAGATCCAAGAAGCTTACAGAACACCAAATAGATATGACCAAAAAAAAGTCAGTGCACCACATAATAATCAAGCTACAAAACATACAGAACAAAGAAAAAATTTTAAGAGCTGCAAAAGAAAGGGCCAACTTAAATATAGGAGCAGACCCATCAGAATAACACCTGACTATTCAATGGAAACGATGAAAGCTAGAAGGGCTTGGTCAGAAATTATACAAACCCTAAAAGAGCATGGCTGCCAAACTAGAATACTATACCCTGCAAAATTATCAATCATCATAGATGGAGTAAACAAGATATTTCATGACAAAGTCAGACTGAAACAATATTCATCTACCAATCTAGCACTACAGAGAGTATTAGAGGGAAAACTCCAACCTAAGGACCCCAGATACACCCACGAAATCACAAACAATCAATAATTCTACAGAAGAATACTCCAGAGAAAGGAAATACAAAAAAGTTACGACCAAAATTGCAGGAAATATCAATCAATGGTCACTAATTTCCCTTAATATCAGTGGACTCAACTCTCTTATAAAACATCACACATTAACAAGATGGATACAACAAAAGAAGCCATCCTTCTGTTGCCTACAAGAAACACACCTCAACTGCAAGGACAGACATAGGCTTAGAATAAAGGGTTGGGGAAAGATTTTCCAGTCAAATGGTCCTAAGAAACAAGCAGTGGTTACAATCCTAATATCTAACAAAATAGACTTTAAGCTAAAAGCAATCAAAAGAGACCAAGATGGTCACTACTTATTCATCACAGGAAAAATTGGTCAAGAGGAGATTTCAGTCTTGAATATTTATACCCCTTATGTAAGGGCACCTATTTATGTAAAATAAACACTGATAAAGCTTGAATCCCACATCAATTCTTACACCCTAATAGTGGGAGACTTCAATACCCCACTTTCAACCCTAGATAGATCAACCAGACAGAGACTAAACAGAGAAATAAGGAGTCTAAAAGAGGTTAGGATGCAAATGGATTTAATAGATATCTACAGAAGCTTCCACACAAACACAAAGGAATATACATATTTCTCAGCTCCTCATGGAACTTTCTTCAAAATTGACTATATAACTGGTCATATAACAAATATCAACAAATACAAAAAAATGGAAATAATCCCTTGTAACATATTGGACCACAAGGGCCTAAAGTTAGAGTTCAACAACATCAAAAATCAAAGAAAGCCTAACAACTCATGGAAACTAAACATCACTCAGCTGAACCATCGCTGGGTCAAGGAAGACATTATGGAAGAAATCAATGTTTTCCTAGAATTTCATGAAAATGAATCCACAATGTATCCAAACTATTGGGACACAATGAAAGCAGTCTTAATAGGAAAATGCATAGTACTAGATGCCTACATGAAAAGCCTAGAGAAATCCCACACTAGAGACCTAACAGCTCAGCTGAAAGCTTTAGAACAACTTGAAGCGAACTCACCTAGGAGTAGATGGCAAGAAAAAATCAAACTTAGAGCTGAAATCAATAAAATTGAAACAAAAATAATAATACAAAGAATCAATGAATCTAAGAGTTGGTTCATTGAGAAGGTTAACAAGATAGATAAGCCCTTAGCCAAACTAATCAAAAAACAGAGAGAGAGAGTGTCCAAATCAACAAAATCAGAAATGAAAAGGGGGACATAACAACTGACCCCCAGGAAATACAGAGAATTATCAGATCATATTTTGAAAATCTGTATTCCACAAAAATGGAAAACCGAGAAGAAATGGACAGCTTCCTGGACAGTTACCATCTACCAAAATTAAATTAAGATCAGATAAATTACCTAAACAGGCCTATAACCCTTAAGGAAATTGAAGCTGTCATTAAAAACCTCCCCAAAAATAAAAGCCTTGGTCCAGATGGTTTTAGTGCCAAATTCTACCAGACATTCAAAGAAGAATTACTACCGTTACTCCTCAAACTATTTCACACAGTAGAAACTGAAGGAATATTGCCAAATTCCTTTTATGAGGCCACAATTACCCTAATACCCAAGCCACTCAAAGACACAACAAAGAAGGAGAATTACAGACCAATTTCCCTCATGAATATTTATGTGAAAATTCTCAACAAAATTTTGGAAAACTGTATACAACAATGTATAAAAGATATCATCCACCACAACCAAGCAGGCTTCATCCCAGAAATGTAGGGCTGGCTTAACATACGAAAAACTGTAAATGTTATCCATCATATAAACAAACTAAAGGAACAAAACCACATGATTATATCTTTAGATGCTCAAAAAGCCTTTGACAATGTCTAACACTCCTTTATGATTAAAGCCCTGGAGAGATCAGGAATACAGGGAGAATACCAAAATATAATAAAGGTGATTTACAAGAAGCCTACAGCCAGTATCAAACTTAATGGAGAAAAACTCAAAGCAATCACACTAAAATCAGGAACTAGACAAGGATGTCCTCTCTCCCCTTACCTATTCAATATAGCTCTCAAAGTTTTAACTAAAGGAATAAGGGAACAAAAAGAGATTAAGGGGATACATATTGGAAAAGAAGAAGTGAAGCTCTCTCTATTTGCAGATGATATGTTTGTGTACATAAGTGACCCACAAAATTCTTCCAAGGAACTGCTACAGCTGATAAACACCTTCAGCAATGTATCAGGATACAAGATTAACTCAAAGAAATCAGTAGCCCTTCTATACACTAAAGACAGAAGAGCTGAAAAAGAAATAAGGGAAACATTACCCTTCATAATAGCTGCAAATAATATTAAATACCTTGGAGTAACTCTAAGCTAAAAAATAAGAGACCTATTTGACAAAAATTTTAAATTACCGAAGAAAGTAATTGAAGACGATATCAGAAAATGGAAATCTCTCCCATGTTCCTGGATTGGTAGAATCAACATAGTAAAAAATGGCAATTCTACTAAAGGCAATCTACAGATTCAATGCACTGCCCATCAAAATCTCAACACAATATTTTTTGGACCTTGAAAGAATAATACTCAATTTCATTTGGAATAACAGGAAAGACAGGATTGCCAAAACAATTTTACTCAACAAAACAACCTCATATGGTATCACTATCCCTGCCTTCAAGTTATACTATAGATCTATAGTAATAAAAACAGCTTGGTACTGGCATAAAAAGCAGACTTGTGGATCAATGGAATAGAATTGAGGATCTAGACATTAACCCAAAAACCTACGAACATCTGATTTTTGACAAAGAGGCCCAAAACATTCAATGGAATAAAATAGTATATTTAACAAATGGTGTTGGCATAGCTGGATGGAAGTGTGTAGAAAAATGCAAATAGATCCAAGCCTGTCACCCTTCACAAAACTCAAATCTAAGTGGATCAAAGACCTCAACATAAACCCAGCCACTTTGAACTTGATAGAAAAGAAAGTGGGAAATACACTTCTATGAATTGGCACAGGCGACTACTTCCTATTTATAACACCAGTGGCATAGACTCTAAGACCAACAATCAATAAGTGGGATCTCCGGAAGCTAGGAAGCTTTTGTAAAACCAAAGACACTGTCAATAGGACAAAACAACAGCCTACAGAATGAGAAAAGATTTTCACCAACCCTACAAGTGATAGAGGACTGATCTCTAAGAATCTAGATCCCAAAACCTTGAATAATCCAATCAAAAATGGGGTTCAGATCTAAAAAGGGAATTCTCAGCAGAGGAAGTATGAATGGCTGAAATGCACCTGAAAAAGTGCTCTTCATCTTTAGCCATCAGACAAATGCAAATCAAATCAACTTTGAGATACCACCTAACACCTGTTAGTTTGGCTAAGATAATAGGCACAGATGACAGCCTATGTTGGAGAGGATGTGGAGCAAGGGGAACACTATTCTATTGTTGGTGGAGTGTCAGCTTGTTTAGCCACTTTGGAATGCAATATGGTGGTTTCTCAGAAAATTGAGAATCAATCTCCCCAAGGACCCAGCAATATCACTTCTGGGTGTATACCCTAAAGAGGCCCATTCACACTCCAAAGGTATTAGCTCAACTATGTTCACAGCAGGATTATTTGTAATAGCAAGAACCTGGAAACAGCCTAGATGTCCCTCAACTGAAGAATGGATTAACAAATTGTGGTACATGTACACAATGGCATTTTGCTCACCAGTAAGAAAAAATGATATCCTAAAATTTGCAGGCAAATCGATGGATTTGGAGAATATCCTCCTGAGCAAGGTATCACAAACTCAGGAAGATAACCAGGGGATGTACTCACTCATTAGTGGTCTCTAAACAAACAAACAAGAAAAAATCAAATTATTCCCAAGCTGCAAACCACAATCACTGAACAGTTTGCGATCAGAAACACCCTGGTCGGACCCTTTGGATCCCACTCCAGCTAGAGAAACACCTGACTAGAGGGGGTACAACACTGAATTTGCTAGGAGTGGAGACTGAACTAAGCATTATTGGATCAGTGGGACCATGGGACTGTCTGTTGCCTGCCCAGGGAGGGGATGGGGAGTTGTGGAGAAGAAAAAATGACCTGATGTGGTGGGAGGGAAGGGACCTTGAATAAGGATATATAGGGATAGAAATAAAAATTCAGAAGGAAAGCTGAACACAAAGTAATTTTATGTGTAGCAAATTATTTGCATTATCACCGTTGATAAGTCATGCTTATGATTTTTGTTTTCTTTATGGTTATGGTTAACTTATCAGCATTTTAAATTCAATTTAATGTTTTTCTTGATAAATACAAAATAAATAAAAAATATTAATTAAAAAAAAAGAATGACAAGATATCCAGGGAAAAGCAAACAGGTGAAGGAAACTATTCAAGACCTCAAAAGTGAAATACATGAAATAAAAAACAGAACCTGAAGGTTTCTAAAATGAAATTTCCGGCCAACATGAACTACATACTCAAGCATCACCAATGAATACAAGAAATGGAAGAGATATTCTTGGGCATTTAAGATATGTTAGAAGAAACAGGTTCATCAGTTAAACAAAATTTTAAACCTACAAGATTACTGACACAAAACTTCCAGGAAATCTGGACAATATGAAAAGAACAAACCTAAGAAAATTAGGAATAGATGAAAGATTAGAATTCCTGCTCAAACACCCATAAAATATATTTTACAAAATCATACAAGAAAGTTTTTCTAACCTAATGAACGACATGTCTATAAAGCTACAAAAACCTTGCATTGCACCAAATAGATTAGATCATACTTGACATAGAATAATCAAAACATAAAACAGGGAGAATAAATAAATAATACTAAAAGTAACAAAAGAGAAAGGACAGGTAACATAAAAATGATTAGACTTTCAGGATTATTAATAATATAATTATTATAGTTATGCATATTTGAATTACACCTGATTTTTCAGTGGAGATTCTAAAAGCCCAAAGGCCTGGACAAATGTCTTGCAGCCTCTAAGAGACTACTGATGCCAGCCCAGAATACTAAAATCAGCAAAAATTTTCAGTTACCATAGATGGAGAAAACAAGATATTTTACAACAAATTAAATTGTAAAAAATATTCAGTCCTACTGAAGGTACTAGAGAAAATTCCAGCTCAAGAAAGTTAACTTCACCCATGAATACACAGATAATAAATAATCTCACACCTGCAAGAATCAAAGAATGGAAGCTACACATACACACACACCAAACACACACACATACACTCACACACAACAGAGAGAGAGAAAGAGAGAGAGAGAGAGAGAGAGAGAGAGAGAGAGAGGAAGAGAAAGAGAGAGAGACTATCCCCACCACCATCTCACAATCAAAATAGCAAGAATTAACAATTATTAGTTATTAGAATCTGTGAGTGTCAATGAGCTCAGTTCTCCAGTACAAAGACACAGACTAACATGATGGATTAAAAAAAAAAAAGACTCCATCCTTGTGCTGAGTATAAAAATGTATCTTATTATTGAAGACAGACATTACTTCAGAGGAAAGGATGTTAAAGATTTTCAAAGTAAATGAATTCAAGAAGCAAGCTTGTGTAGCTATCGTAATATAAATTTCAAACAAAAATTAATAAGAAAAGACAGGAAAGCAAACTTCATACTCATTATTAGAAAATATGATGACTTTTCAATTCTTAATATCTATGCCTCAAACTCAAGGGCACCCACATCTGTAAAAGAAAAATTACTAAAACTTAAAATACATACTAACCTTCACACATTAATAGTGGGAGACTTCAACACCACACTCTCATCAACAGACAGATCACTGAGACAAGCACTATACAGAGAAATAATGGAGCTAACATATTTTATGAATTGAATGGACCTAACAGATAACTACAGAACATTTAACCAAGCACAAAAGAGTGTATCTTCTTCTCAGTAGTTCACAAACATTCTCCAAAATTTAATACACATTCAGTCACAAATCTTGGTACTGGCATAAAGAGAGACTTGTAGACCAATGGAATTGAACTGAAGACCAAAACATTAACCCACACACCTATGAACACTTGATTTTTGACAAAGAGGCCAAAAATATTCAATGGAAAAAAGATAGTATCATCAACAAATGGTGTTGATATAACTGGATGGTAGTGTGCAGAAAAACAAAAATAGATCCAAGCCTATCATCTTGCACAAAACTTAAATACAAGTGGATCAAAGACCTCAACATAAACCCAGCTACACTGAACTTGACAGAAAAGAAAGTGGGAAATATTCTCCAAAGCATTGGCACAGGTGACCACTTCCTAAATATAGCACCAGTGGCACAGACACTAAGAACAACAATAAGTAAGTGGGACCTCCTGAAACTGAGAAGCTTCTGTAAGGACTAGGACACAGTCAATAAGACAAAATGACAGCCTACAGAATGGGAAAAGATCTTAATCAATGCTACAATTGACAGAGGTTTGATCTATAAAATATAGAGAGAACTCAAGAAACTAGAGCCCAAAACCCTTAATAACCCAATCAAAAAATGGGGTTCAGAACTAAAAAGGGAATTCTGAGCAGAAAAAGTTACTAATGGCTGAAAGGCACATGAAAAAGTACTCAACATCTTCAGCCATCAGAGAAATGCAAATCAAAGCAACTTTGAGATACTACCTTATAACTGTCAGAATGGCTAAGAAAAAAAACCACAAATGCTGGCCTATGCTGGAGAGGATGTAGAGTGAGGGGAACATTCCTCCATTGTTGGTGTGAGTGTGAACTTGTTCAGCCACTTTGGAATGCAGTATGGTGGTTACTCAGAAAACTGGAAATCAATCTCCCCAAGGATCCAGCAATACCAGTCTTAGTCATATACCCTAAAGATGCACATTTGTATCCCAAAAGCATTAGCTCAACTATGTTCATAGCAGCATTATTTGAAATATCATGAACCTGGAAACAACTTAGATGCCCCTCAACTGAGGAATGGTATAACAAACTGTGGTACATCTACACAATGGAGTAGTACTCAGCAGTAAGAAAGAATGATATACTAAAATTTGCAGACAAATGGATGGATATGTACAAGGTATCACAGTCCCAGAAGGTGAAGTACTCACTCATTAGTGGACTTTAAAAAAATATAAAGAGAGAAAGATGTCATTGTACCCAAGAACTCAAGGCTGGAACATAGCTAAATGGCACAATGCCTCACTTCTCTACATTGGTGGCCTTTGGCAGGGTTTTGGGTGAGAAAAGACTTGTTTTCTTTAAGGGTCTGGACACAGGCAGTTTAATTTTGTTCCAGTAAGTAAATGAGCAGCATGAATGGGCAATTTTGTAAATGGGGAGGTCATAAGAGTGGGCATGAATCTGAGAGTTCTGATAACTGAGTTTGATGGGCTGCATGATGTAAAAACACCAAGTAATAAATAAACCTCTCTCTATATATATATTTAAAAAGGGCACAAATTACAAAACAATGAAGGGTCATGGTAAGGCATGGGGACAAAAAATGGAGATATTATGTAGTTATAATTTCAAAAAATATTTCAAAGCTGAATCTTGTTTTTGGCCAGGGGGTCCAGAGACTGGATTTGTATTTGAGCACTTCAAGAGTTTCTCAAACCTTTTCTCTTAGGCTATACATTTGAACCCAGAAATGCTCCTCATGTGAACTATTTTCTTGTGACTGCAATGGGTAGTTGACAACTTGACTCAAATGAAAAAATTTAAATCTCAAAAAAAGATAAAACCTTCAAGTGTTTGAAAAAAGAATTTGAAAAATACATAAAAAGATGTAATGATCCCCCCATGTTCATTGATCAGTAGGATTAGTATACTAAAATTAAACATCCTGGCAAATGTGATCTTCAGGTTTAAAGAAATCTCCATCAAAATTCTAACCCATTGTTTTCAGACCTTGAAAGTACAATATTCAATTTCATGTGGAAAAATTAAAATGCTTGATATCTAAAACAACCTTGAACAATAAAAAACCAAAAACTGCTAAACATATCATCAACCTTGATTTCAAGCTGAATCACAAAACTGTAGCAATAGAAACAGTATGGTACTGGTACAAAAAAACATGCATGTTAATCAATGCAATTGAATCAAAGGTCAGACATAAATCCATACACCTATAAACGCTTGAGTTTGGATAAAGAAACCATAAATAAACAATAGAAAAATAAAAGCATTTATAACAAATGGTGCTGGTCTAACTGAATGTCTGTACATAGAAGAATATGACATAACCATGTCTATAACCTCGCAAAAACTCACATGTAAATGGGTCAATATGAATTTAAATACAATGTACCCAATAGAAAGAAAGTGGGGAAATAGCTTTGAGCACAATGGAACTGGAGAGCACTTCCTAAATAGAATGCCAGTAGCACCAGTCTCAAGATTGACAATTAATAAATGAACCTCATGAAACCAAAAATCTTCTGTAAGACAAGGGATCCTATCAATAAGACCAAAAGAAAATTTACAGAATAGAAAAAGATTTTAATCAACTTAAAATCTGGCAAAGGGCTAGTATCCAAAATATATAAAGAACTCAAGAAAGTAGACATCAATAAACGAAACAATCCAATTTAAAAATGGAGTAAAGGTCAATACAGAAAATTATCAAGAGAGGAAATTTAAATAGCTGAGAAACAAATAAATATTCAATATCAGGGAAATGCAATTCAGAATTACTTTGGGATTACATCTAATAGCAATTATAATTCCTAATATCAAAAATACAAGTGACAGCTCATGTAGGCTAACCTCTCTCTGGGCAGGGTAAATAGAATCAATTTTTTACAAGTATAACTTTTTTGTATTTATGAAAATTTTAAATTTATTTTATATACTAACTGCAGATCCTCTCCCATCCCTCCTCCTGCTGCTCCTCAGCCTTCCTCCCACAACCCCTCCATCCCTTTATTTGAAAAGGTAAGACCTCCCATGGGGAGTTAGCAAAGTCTCCTACATTCAGTTAAGGCAGGTACAGACACTCCCTCTCCCCCCACATTAAGGCTGTGCAAGGTGTCCTACCATAGGTAATGTGCTCCAAAATGCCAGCTCAATATACCAGGGATAGATTTTGATCCCACTGCTAGGGGTCCCTTCAAACAGACCAAGCTACACAACTGTCTCCCATATGCAGAGGGCCTAGTCCACTTTGAGGCATATATACCCAAGCGATGTTCAATCATCCCACAAGGACACTTGATCAACTATGTTTTATAGCAGCATTATTCCTAATATCCAGAACCTGGAAGAACCTAGATTTCTCTCAACTGAAGAATGGATAAAATAATGTGGTATATAAACATAATATAGTATTGTTCAGCAGGGAAAAAGAAAACAATAACATCACGAAATTCAAAGAAACAGATGGAACTAAAAAATATTATCCTGAATGAGGTAACACAGACTCAGAAAGATAAATAAGGCATGTTTATTTATAAATCACTTATAAGTGGATACTAAATATAAAGCAACGTATAACCAGACTACAACTCACAGCTCCAAAGAAGCTAGTTAATAAGGAGGACCCTAAGAAGGACACATGGATTGCTTTGGGAAAGGAAAATAGAGATCTCCTGAGGAAAACTGGGTGAGTGGGGAAATAAAGGAGAGGGGATTGGGAATGAGAACATGAGGGAATAAGATAGTCGAGCGGGGGAGGGATGAAGTGGGAGAGCAATGAGATACTGATAGAGGGAGACATCATGGGATTAGGGATATATCTGGTGCTAGGGAAGTTCCCAGGAATCCACAAGGATGACCCCAGCTTAGATAACTAGCAATAGTGGAGAGGGTGCCTGACCTGACCTACCCTGGTAATTAGATTGGTGAGTACCCTAACTGGCATTCATAGAGCCTTCGTCCTGTAACTGATGAAAGCAGATGCAGACATTCACAGCCAAGCACCAGGTCAAACTCTGGGAGTTCAGTCAAAAGGCAGAAGAGGGATTATATGACCAACAGGGTCAAGATCATGAGTGGGAAATATACAGAGACAAACAAATCAAGCTAGGGAGAACTCAAAAACTTTAGACCAGCAGCAGTAGAATTCATTTTACTGGTAGACTGGAGATGGGAACAAGAGGGATCAAGTGTGGGAATAGGGAGAAAAATACTAGAAAAAAATGACTGGAATTGGGGGGAGGCTTTCAGGAACAAGGAAGAAATAATAAAGTTGAAACTTCATGAAATCTACAAGAGTAATGCAAGCAAAGACTCTCAGTAATGGGAGCCAAGGATCCTGAACTGACGATCTTCTGTAACCAGATAAGGCCTCAAGTAGAGGGATTGAAACACAGCCATAGAACCTTCAATCTACAGTTTTCCCAGGCTGCAGAGTGTTCTGGGAGTAGAGCAGAGCAGAATCATAATTAAAGAGACCAGTGAGACCTCATCTAGCAACCAATGAGACCAGATACAGAACTCCACAGCCAACCATTAGGCTGAGCTCAGGGGGTCCTGTGGAGAAAGTGAAGGAGGTATCAGAAGAGCCAGAGAGGCTAGGGACACCAGGAGAACATAGCCCAGAGATCAACTGACCAGGACTCAGGGGGCTTGCAAAAACCTGGGAGCCTATGGGAGTCTGGCCTAGGTCTCAGCATATATGTTATGAATGAGTAGCTTAATGTTCCTGTGGGAGTCCTAACAGTGAGAGTGAGAGCAGTTGCTGATTCTTTCACCTACATGTGAGGTCCTTTGCCTCCTAGTAGACTGCATTATCCAGCCTTGATGTAGGTATGTACCTGGTTATAGTGTAGTATACTATACTGTATTTAGTTGATATTCCTAGGGTGTCCTCTTTTCTGAGGGGAGCAATAGGTATGGATCTAAGGAAGAGTAAAGATGACAGGAAAGAGACTGGGAGCAGAAAAGGAAGAAGTAACTGCCACCTGGATAATAATAATAATAATAATAAAGAATGGGGGCATCACTCAAGACAGAAAGGTATGTTAGAATGAGGTCCACCACTTAGCCAACATGGTGATGTGATCCTTTTAGCCATCATGTCATGAAAGGATATCAAACAGGTGAAAGCTGATGACTACTGGTTGAGGCATGATGCTGGAGTTTCTAAGCCATGTCATGTTACCAGTGTGCTTTTCCCAGGACAGAGTGCTTGAATAGATCTCAGAGTTTCTTCAGTATATCCCTGTCTTCATCATATCTCATCTAAATGAACAAATACCTTCTTTAATTCACTATGCCCCTATTTTATTTTTTTTCAAAGTCTTTTGGCCATTTTACTGTCAGGAATGTGGATGAGAATATGATGCACATTTAAGTAAATGCATTACCTGGAGATTAATTTAAACTAAAAACTACTTTCACTTTACAGAAAATGTTGGCATTACTGAATGATAATAGAGAAGCTACCTCACATACCATCTTTTAATTCTGAATCACACATATCACCTTAATATCCTTATTTCTTTATTTATATTTTGAAATAACTTTCTGTGACTCATTTATGATTCATAACCTGTCATTCAAAATAAGAAAACTGCATAATGCTTTATATCTTTTTACATCAGGCATTTTTAAAGTCCGTAATAAACTTGCCTATTTTCTTTCAGGCAAGAATTTGTTCTAAGTGGTGTTTGTTTCTCATATATGCCCTTCAATGGGTAAAATTATCCTCAGTATGTCCAATTGTGCATTAATAACAGGTTTCAATCTATGAAGAAATTTCATTGAATGTCTTTCTGAGAATAGAAACCTCTACAGCATCATTTAAGAATAGACATTCCTATTTTTAACCCAAGATTCTTCTTACATAGTCTAGCCACTGATTCTAACTGGGATCAACTTCCTTTTCTCCCAAAGGACAGTTAGTTGCTCCTAGTTTTGAATTCATGCTTTAGAGATAATTACAGCCTTAAGCAAATGTAAGGCTTTGACAAGTTTCTGGGATATCTGGGTGGTCTGATCCTTGACACAGTAAATGAAATTAAGCAATAGCCAAATACAAAGCAAATGAGGTCAAACTAGATAGGGGTTGTGATTTTGGAATGAATCTTTTTCCTCACTTAAGTGCATGGGTCTCAAGTTACCTATCTTACTTTCAATAAAAATTAGAATTTTAATGATGTTTGACAGAAAAGAGAAAGAAACAAACAAAAGCAATCTCATATATTCTTTAAAATTTACCATTTACCTACCTTCAAAATAAATAACAACACATTCCTATAGATGAAAACGTACACTCAGGTAGCTAGGTAACTCAATTTCAATACCTATTTCTACCACTAATTAATTTGAACACTTCGGCAAGACATTTTTTTCTTGAAGCTCATGCATCCTCATTGTTTTAGATATGATGGAGACTATTTTATACATGTGCCAGATAAAAACAGTGAGAGTATTTATGCTGTGTTTCTTAGTCAACAGAAATCAAATCAAAATTACATTTTACTTGTGTATTAATATGAAAGCCAAAAAAATTCTGGAAAAATTGTATCATTATATGTCTTTCTATTCTATGTTTTACCTATTTATCTTGTGACTATGAGGTTGTTATAAGAATTATATGTTTTTTCCATATACTAAACTTCTGTTTTGACTATTTAAGGGATCTGGAGTATGTATAAAATGAATGTCTGGCATGGATCTGTCAGTCAAATTGTTTGGCAAACCATGACAATATATCTAAAACTTTTAGCATTAGATGTGTGTATCAGAGGACAAGCCGCCCACAAAGCCGAGCCAGGAAGATTAGGGAGTCCTGACCCATGCCAGCACTTGGTAGTCAGAGATTTGTCCGGACCAAGGGACCTAGATGGGACAGGAAAACTTCTGGCTATAAATGGTGCCCACCATCAGACAATGAAAGAGCTTTAAAAAGTTTCTGAATGCACAGAAACAAAGCCACAAAGGGCTTCCTAGTCTTACAGTCTTCTGCCAACAGAAGTACAGAGACTGGTCTCTCAGCAGCTGCCTGGAATATGCAGCCTGCTGCCAGCTCCCATGAGCTAAGCTACATGACTGATTTCCACAGTCTCTCTCATAGGTCATGGTACAAAAAAAGCTTCTCCCAGCTTGCAGGTTTAGAAACACCTCCGTGCCCTTAAAAACACAGTTCCATGATACTTAACACTGCTTTTTAGAATTAGGAAGGTAAATGTGGATGATTGGTACCTCTGCGACATTGAAAAGCCAATCCAGGGCAGGGCAGGCAGTAAAGAGTTCTAGCCACAAAGTGTAAAAAAATAATTAAAGATCTGTAATAAAACAGATTCAAATGGAAAGAACCTTTAAGTGAGTTACAATGTTTATAAAAAAAAATGGAAGAGAAAAGAGAAAGGATAAAGTTCTTTAAAAAGGATAAATTAGGTATGAAAATTATAATAAGCAACATAAAGATGAAAAATACACAGTCTGGTTTATGAGTATTATTGTGTTTTATTTTAATTTTTTAACAGTTAATGAGCTAACTACAGAAAGGCATATGATTACAAAGGCTGCTAAGTTAAACCAACATATGTATTTTAAAAGTATTTTGACTTTGAAATTTGAGTCTAAGGGTATATTGCTTTGGAAAAGAGGGTCTGCCTATGTTTTCATAGAAGATGATAACCTATGAATTTTTTCCAGGCTAATATGGTTTGATCAATAAACTGGCCAAGATTATGCACTCTCATAGACTACTACAGCCAATATTTAACCACAATTCTCAATTTTCTCAGGACCTCCATAAGATTTCCAGTGCCTCCAATTAGTAGGAAGCAGTATGGAAAGCTATGCTCAAATTCTCCAAATGCTGTTTATAAATGTTTGTTTTTATTGTCAATAGTTAATGATCATAATCTCTTTTTAAAGAAAAGAGAATATAGAAATAATTTTCCAAAAAATTATTGAATCATTTTAATCCAAAAAACAACTGTTTATCTAAAAATCCTTTACAATGATATAGATTTTGTTTATTGATAAAAAATTATGGTTAATTTTGTTATATGTATGTATATTTCTACTCTTGCTTAAGATATTATGTGTATGATATTCATTTAAAATTGTAATGTATCATTAACCCACTCATTACATTAGGATGAGTAAATTGGACCTGCCTCAAGTGGATGCTGAGTTGATCTACCTTGCGACTTCTTGACCTTATGATGGAGGAACTGGGGGGATGGGGAGGAGAGAGGCTGGAAGCAGACAAGGAGGAGTTAGGAGGGGAAAAGGAGGGAGAGCAAGGGGATACATGGGAAAAAAGAAAAAAGGACTTTATTTTCTAAAAATAAATAAATAAAAGAAATGCAGATTAATAGTAATCTATAATAATCAAACTTACTGTCAGGTTAGTTAGATTTTTAGATATACAAAGATACATTTTAATTAGATAGGTAATCTTCCAGTATTTCACAGACCTGTAGAATATGACATTTAAAATATTTTAAGAACTTTATTTCTTTTTGTACATTAAGATATGTCTGTTTCTAGAAGCACAAGTCTTCCTTTTCAATTAGATAGAAAAGGTGAAATGATGTGAAATGTCTTTTTGTATGATGTGAATATGCCTTATTACCATTGATTAATAAAAAGTTGTCTTGACCTATGGCAAGGATGCTTAGAGAAAAGAAGAAAATCCAAGCAGAAGTAAAGTAAAAGGAAGGCATAGTCAGAGAGACATGCCAAAAGAATCAAAGGAAGAAAGATAAAAATGCTGGTCTGAGAAAAGGTACCAAGCCAGATGGCTAAATGTAAATAGAAACATGGGTTAACTTAAACTATAATAGCTAGAAATATGCCTGAGCTATAGACCAAACAGCTCATAATTATTATAGCCATTTACATTATTATTTGGGACTAAGCAGCTGTGGAACTGAGGGTTCAGCCTGTAGGGCTAGGATGGGTCAGAAAATTTCTGACTACATACCTGTGATTCTACAGGTACCAGTTCATATTCATAGGAAGCCATGACCACCATTTTCTAGTTAATACATTTTTTACTTTCACATATTTTGTGTGTATATGTGAGCAGTGTGCATGTATGCACTTTTATTCACATGCATATGTGAGTGGGAATGTGAATGTGCATGTGCAATTGTATATGTATTCATGTATGGTCCTAATGTAGTGTTAAATGTTTTCTCAGTTGCTTTTGATCTATATGTTGAGGCAGAATCTCTCAGTTGAACCTATGACTCATCTATTTAGCAAGTCTAATCAGACAGCCTGCTCTAGGAATTTTCTGTCTAAACCTGCCATAGTCTGAGATTACAAATTGGCCCCGGTGCCCACTTAGCACTTAAGTAAGTGATAATGCTATTTGTATGGTAAGCAGTTTACTCCTTGAGACATGTTACTGTACCTTCTATGTTTTGAATACCTATCTCCCTGAAATTTGAAAAGATGTATAATGGAGAAGACAGGGTAAAAAAAAATTATCAGAAGTCAGAGAATGTGAGCTTGGACTGGCATAAAGGCATAAAGGAATTGGAGGAAGGGAAAGACTATGATCAAAATATATTAAATGAAACATGTTTAAGCAATAATTAAATTAATAAAGAGAAACCAAATTTGTGTTGAAAAAGTACTTGATATTTTCATATAAAATAAAATATTTTTTATTTTATCATCCAATTCAAATTTCATTGCTTCTCAAACAATGTGCTTAATTTGTCTTTATGCTATGCATTTCTATAGAATATGCATTGCTTTATTTGTGAAGTAGCTCAGTTTTAATAAACAGTGTTTTGATATATCTTTTTAGCTTATATGAAATGATGTGTTCTTAAGATTAATCTGAGTACCATATGTGTATCTATTCTTTTCTAATTACAGCATGGAATAGTCTACATTTTATTCATCCACTTGTAGTCTGGTATATTTGGGATATTCTAGGTTCCCTATCAGCACTAAGAGTTCTGGGTAAACATTTGAGACTTTTGTGACATAAATTTTGGAAAGAGAATACTCATGATTTCTGAGCCGTGGCATCCATGTGTATTTACTCAGACCATGTGATAGAATGTTGTCCATCATAGTTTCAAATGTCCATATTCTCAGGGAGACAAATTGCATCTGACTCTACAAACTTCTATTTATAGCAGGATAACCATTCTATTTCCCT
Source organism: Sigmodon hispidus (assembly GCA_004025045.1). NCBI lineage: Eukaryota > Metazoa > Chordata > Mammalia > Rodentia > Cricetidae > Sigmodon > Sigmodon hispidus. Next base: position 153,901 of record PVIH01001985.1, on the reverse strand, counting down.
ACTATTTTTCAGCATAATTTTTACAAGTCAATTATTTCTAAATGTACATTTTGTTTGGTTTTTATAGATTTGAGTCTTCTTTATGTGACAATTAGTTGAGAAGTATTTTTTGTTGGAATTATAAATTTGGGTCTTTTTATATGATAATTAGCTGGGAAGAATTTTTTTTTTTTTTTGAGAAATGAGATAGATGAGTAGTGACCTGGAGCCTGTGAGTAAACTATTGCTTTTCAAAGTAGACACACTGGACATTTTAAATGCAGGATTCTCAAACTGCAGAGCTCTCCCCTCTGTCAACATTTACAGCTGAGATATTCTTATCTAACCTAGTTTGTGAAAGTTCTTTTTCAGAAAGAAAGTTGAAAGAAGAGATTGTATGAGTGCAGAAAGTGCTCCAGGCATATCTTCTCCTGTAAAAAAAAATAACAAGAATAAAAGGGAATATGTAACTGAGGGTCCCATTAGGGGTGATAAAAGATGGGAGAGAATAAAAGTACTTTAACTACGTGCGGTCACCCCAAGGATGCCTAGCAGCATGAATCACATGTGGTATCATAGAAACAGACAGCATTAAATATAAAAGTTTATGGAAAAATAGATGCTTGTTCCTCTCTACATTATTTTTCTGCTTTGGAAAGTTTGTTTGAACCCTAATATTAAGTGGATAATAATTTTTAAAATAGTTTAAAGATGCTTCAAAATACCCTCTGAGGATTATAAATAACTAAACTTGATTTCAGCATCCAAGATGAAGGTTTATAATAAAGGTGTCTTCCAGGACATTTGCACATTTTGCTGACCAAGAAAGAATATTTTCTTCAACATCCCCCTCCAAACCAGTCTTACATAAATTATATCTAGATATCCATTAGCAAAAATTGCCTATTTTACTTATCTGGCTACTTTTGAATTTGCCTTCTTATTTTTGTGCTGGCATTGATTCACTTCAGAGTGTTCAAACCATGCTCTGACCTAGTTCTTATCTTGTCTTCCAGTACTTTGTACTCTTTTTCCATAAAATACACACATTATCATATGGGCTACTGGAAAGGATATAACATACAGACATGTTATTTCTCTCTTAAGACTTTGTCAGTTTTTGTTTGTGGCATGGTTTTATTAGAGAGATTTAAGAAAATGTCTTCTATCCCTGACAGTTCTACTTTCAAAAGGTTCCTGACATAGTATGTATCAGTTAGTGTTCTCTAGAGTAACAGAATTCATAGAATGAATCTCTCTCTATGTATCAAAACAGAGTTTATTAGAAGAATTTACAGGTCCAGCTAATCTAACAATAATTCAACAATGACTATCTATGAATAGTAAATCAAGGAGCTGTTCAGTCTATGAGGCTGAATGTCTCAAATGGTTTTGGATATACCCTAGAATCCTTAAGAAGTAGATGATAATATTAGTAAAAGAAGAGACTTAATAGCAATTCAAGAGCAAGTAGACAAAAGGCAAAAGTGTCATTTATCCATGACCTTCTATGAGCTTCTAAGAGATGTGGTCCATATTAGAAGTGGATTTTCCAAGCACAAAAAATCTGGATTAAAGTTATATATTTCTTGCCTTAAAACATAGATTAAAAGTAGATATTCCTATACCTTAGTAGGTATCACCTTCTTTTGGAGGTTTCATTAATTGCAGAAATAGTGAAGTTGGTAGCCAAGAATAGCCATTACATAGTTCAGCCTTCAAACTAATAAAGTTTTTAGGGTTGGTTACTCACAGGAGCATAGGCCACTCAAAATCAACATCACTACCAAGAAGTCTAGCACAAGCAGGTAGGTGCACTTGTCAAGAGCTGCACTAGTGGACAATTTTACCCACAGATAGTTGTTTACCTCATATATTTTGTGGTTAAAAGAAATCTAGAGATTCCAGGAAGGCATTTTAAGCCCTGTGAGTTTCATAAGCTTGCCTGCACCCTTAACATAAAAATGTTGATAAGCTCAGTCTTTAGGGCCACCTAGCAGTGATCACAGTTGCTTTGCTTCAAGATGGTTATGGTCATTTCCAACCAGGAGAAGACACATAGTCTAATGCTCTTTCACATTAAAAGTCATAGACTCTACCAGATGAGAGAACAGGTCTTCTATTACAATACTTTCTTCTTCTTCCCCAACAGATTTCTCTACTGTGGCATGACTTTTATCTACTTAATTTCTCCATCTGACTGGACTTTTTGCCTATCCTTTTCCTCTCTGGATGAATCCTATGTCTTTCATAAAATTTCAGTCTGAGATGATCACTGACTATTCTTTAATTTATTTTAAGTGAATGATATGGTTTTCCATGATACATTTTTCAAAAAATACATAGAAACTCAGTTATTGAATTTATAGAATTATATATAAACTTCACATAAACACACATTCAATCATGTTCTATGTCTTTCCCCCTCTTAGACTACCGCACTTTTCAGCTTACAAAAAGTTAATGATACTAGAAATCTTTGCATATTTAATATACATCTTATTGATTGCTTAGTCCAAGATTTTTATTAATGTATGTCCTTACCTATTATAATAAATGAGATTATTGTTTTTAAAAATAGTGTGATATTAATATTCTACATCAAGTAACAGGTGATATATTTACCTTTGCATAGACTGTGAAAATTATAATTTAAACAAGTAGAATTCCACTGCATAGAATGTTTGAGATAAATAAAGCAATAAGAAGAATGATAGAATTTTAAGAAGATCAGCTCCATTATTTTATCTCTTATTTGTACTGCCCCTCAAAAATCATATTGCTTTGGTTTTATAGGAACTTCAGTGAAGTGATTATGTATAGTCTCTGAAGTGATAAAGTATAAAATAAAATTTTTAGAAGTTGTTCAATTTGGAAAATTGAAATGGTCAAAGCTGATGATGACATCCAGAGACAGCATCAAGGATTCAATGAAAGCAGAAAGTAAGTGGCCTGAAGAAGGGTACATTTTTAAATAATTTACAAAAAAGAGTCTACAGAGGTGGCATAGTGGGTAAAAATGTTTGCTCTTCAAGTACAAAGATCAGAATTGAATTCAAGCACTCACTAAGAGTGGGGCATGTTCTAGCATGAGTTTATAACCCTACCTTGGGGCAGAGACATGATGATTTCATAGATTTAGCTGTTTAGCTCTAGGTTCAGTGAAGACACTGTCTCAGTGGAAATGTATGGAACATGATAAAGTAGGAGTACTATCCAACTGGGTCTCCACATGTGATCACAGGTACATACCTATGCACATGTGCACATCAATACATACACTATAAATAAAGATATACTGAATATTTGTAAACATTTTTACTGATATTTTGGTATTTGTGTCAATTTGAGCTATAGAAAGGGATATACTGAAGGCCTAGAAAAATTATGTTTAGCAACATAAAAAAAAACAAATGGTCAATGAGCAGTGACAAGAAGAAAATATCATAAGTAGGAATCAGCTTTAGTATTAAAATAGACTGTAGCAAAGATTTAATAGTGGCTGTTTCTTTTTTCTCATTTGTGTGTCTTTCTGTACATGACATATTTAATGACTTCTGCTTTCTATCTTATGAGAACTTTTAAGTAAAAATTACAAAAAATATGCTGCTATTGATAGTTTGACATCAAAACAATCACATATCAAAGGCTTGCTATTAATGTTTGCCTTCACCAGTTATCCCCATGACAGCAAGAAATATATTTTTAGGTTACCTAAATATTACTTCACAAAGTTTAAAGGATGTTCCATCTTTCTTTTTATTTTTTGGCAGATACTGAAATCTGACTTGGCCTAAACTAGGAGATGATATTTAGCTTTACTACCATGAACTTGTTCTTCCTCATCTCATTATTTCTTTTTCTCTTTCTCCTACTTCACTCACTATGTGTCTAATCAAAATTCATATACTTGGGATCTTAGCTCCCTAAGGACTCATTCTATATACAAAACAATCTGGTCAGAAATCCATGCTAACTTGATGCTCTTTCATAAGTAATTTGAGATAGACTTTCCTTTCACCCTAACTACTGTGTTGTTCTAGTTTTAACTATGACATCTTTCATATCTATCACCATACTTCTGATCATCCACCTAGTGTTTGTTTCCTTTTTCTTGTCCAAAAATTATATTGCTTGTTTTTCTTATTATCAATTATAGTTTTGCTATTTATTGCATTCAATCAGAGAATGTAATTATTTTTATGTAATATAGATTAAATTGCATCTTCTATATTTGAAAAACAAGAATATAGATAATACCTAGGCATATCACATACAAATGAAAATATCTGGTTTTATTGAAGTTCTCTAGTATCAATTGTAGCCCCTTTCTCTTACATCTTATTACTCATGGGTAATTTATCTTCACTAAACCATACTCAATGTTTTTGTATCCTCTTCCTTTTATTGGAATTACTCATAGATTAATCCACCTGAATAGTTCTTATTTATTCTACAAATTTCAGGTAAGTTAGTGCATTCTGTATGATCAGTTCTCTCTCTCAAACATAAGTGCTTTTGTTGTAGTGACCTACACATCTCCCCATATGTGGAATGTTGTAATATTTTAATTTTAAGTATTTAAAATTTTTCAGATTATCTATGCCCTGAGACTTCTGTAGTTACAAGACCAACACATATTAGTAATTTCTAAATAAACAATCAGGAATCCATATAAGGTCAACGATGAATTTAAGTAAAGAATTGTTTCTTGAAGTCCTTCTCAGAATAATCTAAATATGGCAATATTCTTATTTCTATAAGTCTAGTACTAAGGCAGTAGAAGATTAGGTATGGGAGCCATCATTTTAGGAGGCTTGCCTATGCTGATAATATACTCAGTTCTCATTCTCTGGTATACTCTGCTTTCTCAAGTTTGTCTATAACATTAACAAACATTCCTGAGACCTCTAGAATATTCTACTATTTCTCCTCTAACTCCAATATCTGTAACCATTAATTTGCAGAATTTTTAAAGATATCTGGAAGAATATGTAAAGAAGAATTATTTTTGAAATGATTAGATAAGTCCTGTAAAGGCATGAAATAAATCCATATCTATATTGTATTTATAAATAGTATTTTTGGAGAAGTGCAGACCAGATAACTTGAAACTCATTATTTGTGTCAAATTTTCAGTAATTGTGTGGAAGTGGCATTCCTATATACTGTACACTGCTAGAAAGCATAATTGAATATCTTGAGCATCTTCAAGAATTATTCTTCAAGAATCAGATCTGGTAAAAAGGAGAATGTATCTACTACTTTGAGTTTTAAAAGAAAATACTGTTTTGGGTTATAGATTCTTGAGTTCTTTATATATCTTAGAGATCAGAGAAATGCAAATCAAAACAACATTGAGATACCACCTGACACCTGTTAGATTGGTTAAGATAAAAGACACAGAGGACAGCCTATGCTGGAGAGAATGCAAAGCAAGGGGAATACTCCTTTGGTGGTGGGAGTGTAAGCTTGTTCAGCCATTATGGAATGCAGTATGGCAGTTTCTTAGAAAACTGAGAATTAAATCTCCCCAAGGACCCAGCAATACCACTTCTGGGTGTATACCCTAAAGATGCAAAGTCACACTCCAAAGGCATTAGCTCAACTATGTTCATAACATCACTATTTATAGTAGCAAGAACCTGGAAATAACCTAGATGTCCCTCAACTGAAGAATGGATTAATTAACTGAGGTAAATCTACACAATGGAGTACTACTCAGCAGTAAGAAAAAGTGATATCCTAAAATTTGCAGGCGAAAGGATGGATTTGGAGAATATCCTCTTGAGTGAGGTATCACAAACCCAGAAAGAAAAGCAGGGGATGTATTCATTCATTAGTGGACTCGAAACAAACAAACAAACAAACAAGAAAAAAGCCAAGCATGCTCAAGCTGCAAACCACAAGCACTGAACAGCTTGGGATCAGAAACACCTTGGACTGACTCCTTGAATCACACTCCCCCAAGAGGAAACCTTACTCAGTCTTGAAGTTCATGGTAGAAAACTGCATCTGCCAGGAGTGGAGGCTGAACTAAGCAATACTGGGACAATAGAACCTTGGGACTGCCTGCCGCCTGCCCAGGGAGGTGATGGGGAGTTATGGAGAAGAGACAATGACCTGATGTGATGGGAGGGGAAAGGGACCTTGAATAAGGATACACAAGAATAGAAAAGTATGACTTCTTTGTTCATAATAATAAAATAAGAAAAGAAAACACTGTATCTTAAGCTTCTTAAAATCAAATATGATTTCAGATTTATGGAAATCTTAGTGGTATTTTGCTTACTAATTTTGTATGGAGGTAAAGAAGTAGCTGTAAAATCCAATACAAAATTAATTCAATTCTTCAATTTTGAGATATTATTTATTTGATTTCCTATCTATTTGCATACAGTTTTCTTGCTTTTTATCATGCTTGAAAAAAGGAGTAACTTTTGCTGTGATCTCTTCCTGGACATCACCTTTGCTGTCATTCTGCTTCAGGTCCATGTTCTCTCCATGGTGACTGAGCACTTTGCAACACAGCACCTGCCAACAAACAACTGTTTTTTGAGATCTCAATTTGCCATCTAAAAAAACAGATGAACTGGGAAAAGACTGTCATTTTATCTTGAAGGACAAACTCAAGATAAGTCATAAAATTTTGTGAGGGGCATAGGCAAAAGCATGTGAAGTAGAAATTCTTCAGTTTTGAACTATCTTTCTTTTACTATGTTGTCAGTCTTGACATGTTTGTTTTAAGTGAATTCATAAATCTACAATATGCTAATGTCATGATCAACACAATAATCTACATGAGACACTGCTAGAGTCTTCTAAATGTGGCAAGTTTATAGTTCATGCTTAACTCCTTAAAAAGATAAAAAAATTTAAGGATAAATAAGTATAAACAGTGGAGTCAGGTAACTTGGTATAGGAATATCCTATAGTAGACAAGATCAACATAGACTATCAACAACTTAAAAAAAGTAATTAATTGCTGTCCCAGTTTCAGGGCAGTAACGAAGACTCTTGCAGGAAGCCATCCCCACCAAAAACCCAGTTGGTTACTCCTAGCAATCTACAAGACACACCTTCTCTTCTAAATCAACTCATTACCCTCTGACATCAGCAGCTCCCTGAGACACAGAATTGGTCAGCTGCTGTTAGACCAAGAGCTCCTATTGGATCAAAAGTGATTTCCTGAGACACTGAATCTGCCAGCTTTTATTAGACTAAGAGTGACTCCCTGAAACACAGAATCTACCTGTTTCTATTGGACTAAGAGTAAAGATGGACCAAAAGAGATTCCCTGAGACACAGACACAGCAAAAGAAGATTGGAACAAGATCAGCGCCCTGGAACACAGGCAACCTTTCACCAATTGGAAGAAGAGATAAGTAGATACCACTGTAAGAATACATTCAATAACATAAAGAATAATATGACATCACTGGAATCTAATGGTTCTACAACAGCAAGACCTATACATTCCAATGTAGAAACAGAAGACAATGACCTTAACAATAACTTTATGAAGATGATAGAAACCTATAAAGAGAAAATGAAAAAAATCACTTAAAGTAATATAGGAAAAGACAAAAAATTAAAAGAAATCAATAAATCTCTTAAAGAAATCCAAGAAAAATGCAATCAAACAGGTGTAGGAAACAGTTCAAGGCTTGAAAATTGAGATAGAAGGAAGAGAGAATATATAAGCTGAGGGAATGCTGGAAATGGAAATAGAAAATTTATAATGAACATGAACAACAGATACAAATGTAACCAACAAAATACAAGAGATTGAAGAGAGAATCTCTGGCATGAGAGATCCAAAAGAGGAAATAGATATGGCAGTCAAAAATTATTAAAACAGGAAAAAATCCATAACACAAAATGTTCAGGAAATCTAGGACACCACCAAAAGGCTAAACCTAAGAATAATAGAGATAGGAGAAGGAGAGGAATACCAGCTCAAAGGCACAGATAATATAGTAAACAAAATCATACAAGAAAACTTTCCCAACCTAAAGAAGACAATGCCTATGAAGATACAAGAAGCTTACAGAACATCAAAGAGACTAGACCTCTCAAAAAGTTGACTCTCTACATAATAATCAAACCACAAAGCATACAGATTAAAAAATAATATTAAGAACTACAAAGGAAATAGGCTACATACCTATACCAAATTTTGAAAGTGAACTATGAAAGCCAGAAGGTCCTGAACAGATGTTATGCAGACACTAAAAGATCATGGAAGCTAGCCCAGACTACTATACCCAGCAAAACTATCAATCAATATAGCTGGAGCAAACAAAATATTCCATAATAAAATGAGATTTAAATAATATCTATCCACAAATCCAACATTAATATCCTTTAATATTAATAGATTCAATTCCCTTAAAAAAGACATAGGCTAAAAGAATGGGTGCAAAAACAGAATCAATCCATCTGCTGCATACAAGAAATACACCTCAACTTCAAAGACAAATCTAATTCAGAGTAAAGGGTTTGGAATCACATGGACTTAAGAAGCAAGGAAGGACATTACATATTCATCTCATGAGAATTCATGAAGGTGAAGTCTCAATCCTGGACATTTATGCCCTAAATACAAGAACATTCGCATATGTAAGCGAAACATTACTAAAGCTTAAATTGCACATCAAGCCCAGCACACTAATAGAGGGAGACTTCAACACATGAGTTTCACCAAAGGAGAGGTCTACCAGACAGAAATTTAATAGAGAAATAAGGGCTCTATCATATGTTAGAACTCAATTGGACTTAATAGATATATACAGAGTATTCAACTCAAACACAGAAGACTATGCCTTCTTTCAACACCCCATGGAAGCTTCTCTAAAATTGATTGCATTATTTTTCATAAAGCAAATATTAATATACAAAAATTTGGGATAACCCTATGTATCCTAATAGACCATCTTGTCCTAAGATAGAGTTCAACAATAACATAAATCACAGATGCCTGCAAATTCATGGAAACTGAATAACACTCAGTTGAACCACTTCTTGGTAAAAGAGGAAGTAAATAGAGAAATTAAAGATGTCCTAGAATTCAATGAAAATACATAAATTTATGGAATACAATTAAAGCAGGACTAAAAGGATAGTTTATAGTACTAAATGCCTAGATAAAGGATTTGGAGAAATCACACACAAGTAACTTAACAGCACACTTAAAAGCTCTTGAACAAAACAAACAAACAAACAAACAAAACCTCCTCACCCAAATTGGAAAACCTAAAAGGAAAGGACAAATTTCTGATTGGGAACAACATAGAAAAATTAAATCAAGGCCAGATAAACAACTTAAATAAGTTTATAGCCCCTAAGGAAATAAAAGCAAGTAATCCCCCTCAACAAAAGCCTAGGACCAGATGCTTTTAATGCAGAATTCTACAAGAATTTCAGAGAACTAGTATCAATACTCTTCAAATTGTTAGACTTGATTGAAACTGAAGGAACATTGTCAAACTTTTTTATGAGGCTACTGTCAATATGATCTCTAAATCATACAAAGACCAAGCAAAGAAAGAGTATTACAGACCAGGCATCCTCATGAATATTGATACTTTGATAATCAATAAAATACTGACAAATTGAATCCAAGAACACATCAAAATAATTATCCACTATGATCAAGTAAGCTTTATTCCAGAGAGGTAGAAATGGTTCAATATACAAAAATATGTCAATGTCATTTACCATATAAGCAATCTGAAAGAAAATAACCACAAGATCATTCATTAGATGCTGAAAAAGCCTTTGACAAAATCCAACACTCCTTTTGATAAAGATCTTGGAGAGATCAGGGATATAAGAAACATAAAAACTTAATAAAGGCGAAATACAGCAAGCCAACAGTCAACATCAAACTAAATGGAGCAAATCTCAAAGCAGTACCACTAAAATCAGGAACAAGATAAGGCTGTCCACTCTCTTCATACTTATTCAATATAGTACTGGAAGTCCTAGCTAGAGTAATATATGACAGCAAAAGGAGATCAAGGGGATACAAATTAAAAAGAAAGAAGTCAGTTGCTATTTGCAGATGATTTAACAGCATATATAAGTGACCCCATATGTTCTACCAGGGAACTCCTACAGCTGATAAACACTTTCAGCAATGTGTCAGGATACAAGATTAACTCAAAAAGTCAATAGCCCTCCTATATACAAATTATAAATGGGTTGAAAATGAAATTAGGGACACATAATCTTTTACAGTAATCACCAAATGATGATCGGGAAGTGTGAACCTCCATGCAAAACGCTGACCGAGGGGGAAACTCAACAATTAACGCCAGTGTTGTGCTATTACAGTCCGTGACCAGGCAGATGGAAGGTAGTCTCTGGTGGAAGGTCGAACAGAGGTCCCCAGCAGCTATCAGCTATGCCTGCTTAGGGATGGGGGTGCCCGCCAAGCTTGGCACCAATGTTAGTTTTTTTGCACGTGGTACATGAATGGAATCTCAACACCGGGAGTATCACACTAGAGTTTATTAAAGCAGCGGGCAGAGATAGGGGCAGGAGCGAGCAGAGAGAGAAGAAGAGGGAGGGGACTCGTGTGAGCCCTTTTTTTAAAAGGGTGGGTGGATCCATGTTTGCATTGTCACACCCAGGGGCATGGTTGACACTGTTACATTCCAGGTGAACGCAAGCTTTGGAAATCCTTACATGGGGAGTTGTGGACAAGAGAGAATAACCTATGTGGTGGGAGGGGAAAGGGACCTTGAATAAGGATATACAAGGATAAAAAAATGTGACTTCTTTATTCATAATAATAAAAAAAAGAAAAAGAAAGAAAAGAAAAAGAAAAATAAAAGCTCCGTTTCAAAAACAAATAAAAATTTTTATGATTCTCAAACTCATTTCAACCCCTAACAAATCTAGAATCTATGGTTCACAGGTTTAGCTTTTTAATTTATTTATTTATTTATTTATTTATTTATTTATTTATTTATTTTTTTGTGGGAAGGAGCAGATAGGGTTGGATTCAGTTAACTTCCTATATTCATAGTCAAGTAGTGACTCATACCTTACTTCTCTATTTTTCATTTATCAGTTAAAAGAAAGCAAATGTGAAGCAAAATAAAGATGTGGAAGATAAACCAAAAAAAAAAAAAAAAAAAAAAAGAAAATTCTAGTGATTCGTAGTCACATGAATCACTGTATCTGTCTCAGGATCAGTAACTAGTATCAGCAGCTGCTGACCCCTGGTGTGCCATCTCATTTCTGGGTAGGAATATGTGTTTGGGAGTGGACAGAGTCTGGAACAGCTTTTGAGGGAAAGACAGAACACTTGCAGTCATGTTTCAGTTTTTTAAAAAAAGAAAGAGGAGTGGAAAATACTTTTCATGGGAATGTGAAAGTATGCTTGTGGTTGTGCAGTTTCGGGTGTTACAGTGAACATGTGTTTATTTTCGGAGGATGAAGAAGCTAAGTCTCCCAAGAGACAGAGTTTTTTTTTTTTTTCATTCCATTCCATTCATTCCCAAAGCAGCAGGCACAATCTGATGTTCTGAAACCAAAGTTGTCAGCAACCAAGAAAATTTCTCCTGAGAAGAATGGAAATAATCCATTTTCTGACACTTTCATTCCAATTACATGATTCAAAACTATTTTTTACTCAAGTTGTTTCATGACAGTGAATGAAAATGAGTGAGTGGCGTACATTTATAGAGATACTACTGAATAGTAGAAAGAAAAAAGCAGGCAGATCCCTCCCAAGATTTGTTACTTTGTTTGAAAAGTTATATTGATGTATTCCTTTCCATATGGTATTTACCAAACTGAGCAGTACAGCTTATTATCAAAATTACATTAGTAAAAACAGTAATAATTTCCATCTAATCATAAGAGTAAATTGACAGAAAGTTTCAACTTATGTAAACAGTCATCAGTGAATCTGTGAAGAAATCCTGCAGGACTTCAGGCTGACTGTCACAAAAGGCAAGCTTTATCTGCTGAAATCTTAAAGAAGCATACTTACTGGGTTTACAACCCAATAAAGCAATAAAACAGAGATTCTCTTTGGCCTAGAAAGCGTTTTGGTCTGCCTGTGTTGGAGGTGGGGATGGGGGCTCAGTCCTAGAAGGTGGCAGGAGAAAGGGCAATGGCATTGATCACTAGTTGGACTTCTGAATAAATAAAAATGTGGATCATCAGGTTTGGTTTTAAGAGTCTATTTCTAGATGAAGACATTAGATTCTATGTTGGATTCCCCCTGAAAGATAAAGAAGTTTCTTGTCTGGAAGCCTGGGGCCTTCCATATTTAAATACTCCTACTAGCATGCTCACTAAGTACCAGCTGTGTCTTTGCAACCAAGCTCACAGCCATTAACACATTTAAGAGACTTAAGGACTGAAAACTCGGTTTCTATATCTACTTTAGTGTGTTTGAGCTTTTCTATGTATGTGTGTATGAAGTTTATGACTGTATAGGCATACCTGTATGCACATTTGAAAATCAGAGGACAATCCCTTTAATCCTTTCTCAGGCACTGTGCACCCTGTATTTTGATACAGCATCTCTCATTGGCTTGAAGCTTGTCAGTCAGACTGGGTGGCTGGCTAGCCATCCAGCCCCAAGGATTTGGCCCTATTAGCCTTCTTGAAGCTAGAATTACTTGGGCATTCCATCATGAATGTCTTTTTAATGTGAATTCTAGAGATCAAACATGCTTTCAGAATAATCACTTTATCCTTGAGCTGTGTCTGCAGCTTTCACATGTCTGCTTGTTCAGGACATTTGCTTTCTTTTTCTTCCAAATAGCACAGTGAAAACAATGCAGTAGAAAATAACTGATATAAAAAGCTGATTCATATTTGTAAAAGTAGCCCAGTTGCCATTCCAAAATACTAGAGAATTAACTGAGTCACGGACACACACAAACACAGACTCACAATCACAGAGAAAAACCCAGAGACAAACCCTCACAAAGAGAAACACACAGACACACACAAACGCATACAGACACGCACACAGACTCACAGACAGACACACAAACACACACACAAGTAGACACAGACACACACAGAGACACAGACAGACACTCAGACACACACAGGCACTTAGACATATAAACACACATACACTGCTGCAGCCAAGGCTCTTTCATTGTGAATAGGAATCTGCGACACATTCTACAATGCAACTTTCTTCACATGAAAACTATGCATAGTTAGCTACTTCTGCTCTTGGGTGGAGAGCAGTTCAGGATTGAGACTCCTATCTTCTTTTCTAGTCACTTTATTGCCCAGGATGCATTTGGACTACTTCTAGGGTTTCTAGTCCTTTGGGCCTTTTACAGAAGCAAGGATTCTGCTTTTTACCAGTTCAAAGAGTTTCGGGTACCCTTGGATCTACTTTAGATAAGCAGGAATCAAATCTGAAGAATTTTTTTGAAGTGTGCTAGTTAGTCCACTCAAAGCAAAAATTAAAAAGTCAATTTCCATATGAAATTGGGTTTCCCTTTACAAACATGCTGCTCTGTAAGTCTCCAACCTAGTGGATTTCCAGCTGTCAATCTTTATGAGTGACTCAAAAAAAAAAAAAAATTGGGTGGAATAGGTGGATTTCACACACACAATGAAAGCCCATCTTATGAGGACCATTCAGAGCATAATTGAAAAGCCTTTTAAAGCTCACACCTTCACCACTAATTGCTAAGCATAGTTTTGCCATCAGAGACCCAGGCTGCTATTTAAAAGCTTTATAAAAGATGGTGTGAAAAAATAAAGTTCTGTCAACCAAAAGCTTTTTAAATGTGTTCTTCCATGTTCGAGAAGTAGCAATCAAGGCTTTGTTCATAATAATATTGTATTATGAATGGCTGGTCTACAGCTAGAGGAAGGGATGATAAGAAATGGTGGGAGGAAGGCAGCATTGCAACTGGTGTAACATTTATTTAACCATAACTCCTGGGCATTGAACTGATATAAACATCCATAATGGGCAGATTTTTCTCATCCCAAGCACTGGGAAAGAGAAAGCAGTATTGATTCAGAAGGAAAACTGCAATAAATAAATCTTCATTTAGAAAATGGCAGTAACTTCAAAAATAAAATCCTTTCACATTTATTCTGGAACAATTATTTGAATAATAATACAATGTAGATTTTATAAAAAACATGTTTATGTTGTTTAGGTTTTTTAAATTATGAATAAAGTCATATTTTTTATTCATGGATATTCTTGTTCAAGCTCTTTTCCCCTTCCTGCCCCTTCCAGTCACTCTCTCTTCTCCCTATCACTTTATCTCCCCCCCAGCAAGGACAGGAGGTCTCAAGATTCCAATATGGCTTAGTTCAGCATCCACCCCTGGCATATCCACTTTCCTCACCCCATCATCAAGACTGGGTCAGGGGTTCCTCTGGAGGGAGTGGGATCCAAGTTGCTGGTCTAAGGTGTTTCAGATCCCAAGCTGTTCCGCATTTGTGGTTTCCAGCTTGGACATGCTTTGCCTTTTACTTTTTTGTTTAGAGTCCGCTAATAAGTGAGTACATTCCCAGCTTATCTTTCTGGGTTTGTGATACCTCGATCAGGAGAAATAAACAATTCTCAAATATAGAAAAAGAATGGGAGAATATGGTTAATTGTCACAGCCAGGTATCTAAATATTTTCATGTTATTTATGTCATGACTTTCCATTAAAAAATTTATGCATTGAAAAACATTATTTAGCATTTTGGGCAAATCATGTTTCTTTGGTCCATTCACTGTCTTTTTATTTTATCTGAACCAACCAAAAATGACAATTCTTAAGGGTCTTCATAGGGCAAGACCTTGATAATATTTGGTGTATATCTTACTGTAAGTCTGATGTGAGTACTCATGAATGTGAAATTCTACATGACAAAGATTATTTAATATGCTCTTATTAACTCATACTATCAAGTTTTTATCTTTTATAGTGTTAACTATTACTAATAAGATTGCTTTTTCTTAGTGAATACAACATATTAAAACATTTACTGTATGTATTACTTACCTTTACTAAACTATCTTTAAAGTGATATAATGCAAACTATTGCACAATGAAACACTGCACAGTGACACAAACCTCATCTGAACACTTTGGAGATGTAGGCTGGAATATCAAGATTTCAGTGCCATCTTCAGACAATTTAGAGCCAGCCTGGACTCCATGACACTGTCAAAAACCAAACCCCAAGAAAAGTTCACCAAATTATAAATAAAGTAGAAATAATGCTATGATACAAATATGACTTTCTATAATTTCTTTTTTTTTTAATGAAACCCATTGATCCCTTCTGACTTGACTGGACACAAGACTCCCAGAGTACACAAACATGCAAGCATACGAACCACATACAAACACACATTAAAAAGAAATTATTTAAATACTACAAATGGCTGAAAGGCACCTGAAAAAGTGCTCTTCATCTTTAGCCATCAGAGAAATGCAAATCAAAACAACTTTGAGATACCACCTAACACCTGTTAGATTAGCTAAGATAAAAGGCACAGATGACAGCCTATGTTGGAGAGGATGCAGAGCAAGGGGAACACTCCTCCATTGTTGGTGGGAGTGTAAGCTTGTTCAGCCACTTTGGAATGCAATATGGTGGTTTCTCAGAAAATTGAGAATCAATCTCCCCAAGGACCCAGGAATACCACTTCTGGGTGTATATCCTAAAGAGGCACATTCACACTCCAAAGGTATTAGCTCAACTATGTTCATAGCAGCATTATTTGTAATAGCAAGAACCTGGAAACAACCTAGATGTCCCTCAACTGAAGAATGGATTAACAAACTGTGGTACATCTACACAATGGAATACTACTCAGCAGTAAGAAAAAATGATATC
>PVIH01001985.1:6731-137973 GCA_004025045.1 Sigmodon hispidus | reverse complement strand
CTGAGCGAAGTATCACAAACTCAGAAAGATAAGCAGGGAATGTACTCATTCATTAGTGGTCTCTAAACAAACAAACAAGAAAAAAAGCCAAGCATGCCCAAGCTGCAAACCACAACCACTGAACAGCTTGGGATCAGAAACACCCTGGACTGACCCTTCGAATCCCACTCCAACTATAAAAACACCTGACTCACTCTTGAGGGAGGTTGGACAAAACTGGATTTGCCAGGAATGGAGACTGATCCATGCATTATTGGGTCAGTGGGACCATAGGACTGTCTGCTCCCTGCCCAGGGAGGAGATGGGAAGTTGTGAAGAAGAAAAAATGACCTGATGTGGTGGGAGGGGGAACTGACCTTGAATAAGGATATACAGGGATGGGAAAAAAAATTCAGAGGGAAAGCTGAACACAAAGTAAATATATGTGTAGCAATCTTATTTGCATTATCACCCTTGATAAGTCATGCTTATGATTTTTATCTTCCTTAGAGTTATTGTTAACTTATCAGCATTTTAAATTCATTTTACTGTTTTTCTTGATAAATACAAAATAAATAAAGAAGAAAAAATACAGTTACAGTAAATGCAATTTTAACTCAACAATATAAACTACTAGAAACATTGTGATGTGGATATTCTCATCTAATTAGGGGAAAGAAAAGCTTAAGGCTTTTTTAAGAAGGAAGTGTACTTTAAAATATTAGAGTGACAGTGTGTCTGCAGCCCTGCCTTTAGATTGTATATGAGAATGAAATACAAACAAGTTATTTTACTTTACTTAGACATTTTAGGTGAGCAATGTGGCTTTTTCCTACTTACCACTTGGCAATTGCTGTATCACAGGTTTTAGTTGGAATTATGTTCTTGGAATGCAATATTTTGGGCTACTATTTTTTAAACAACAACAAAGCTAATTAAAATAAAACAAAACAATCAAAAATAAGTAACTACTTTTGTCTAGGGACTATTATTCACACTTTAGGAATAGCTTCAGATTGTAATCTTGTTTTCATGTTAGTAAACATGCTATTAAAATATATTTATCAAACACTGGAGTTACTGGGAACTCTGGCCTTGCTAAGTTTTCAAGAGTGAATTTTAGTCTGAAATGTAGACCAATTCTGTCTGGTTAGTTTAAGTGATAAGATATTTACTATTAATTTCAAGAAATACAGAGTACAGTTAAAGCATCTGTTATGATATTTTACATTCAGCCAATTAGTGCAGTGAGGGTTATGAAAAGCCCATTACCATTGCTCAGAAAATAGCACATGCCTGTGAGTAGCACAACTTGCACAGGTCATCAGTAGAGATCGGAGGCAAACTGTGACCACTTGGGTGTAGTTTAGAGAAGAAAGAGCACATATGCTTCAAGACATAGAGAAACAATTCTTCTAGTCAGAAGATGCAGCATTCACTTTGGTTGAAGTGAATCAAATGTTTAAAGAACCCAAAGACACTGTTACACTGACCTGGTTGCTGACATTCTTTCAAACATTAAAAACAGACAATTCTGCTTTTGTTTCTTGTTATGATTTACATATTCTGATGTTGTAAGATCACTAACTTCAAGATTAAAAGGGGAAATTAAGGCCTCTGTGACCAATAATGAACATAGGCAGATTCAGGGAATTATTGTCAACCTAGTTCAAGTAGTTTGCATTTCTTCATTGACCTCCTTAGACACAGAGTATGTGTGATTAAATTTCTTAGCCACCTCTAGTCAAGTGAGAAATACATTTATATTTCCTCTCTGTTTGGAGATAACAAAGCTAGGTTAACTCTTCCTATCTACCTATATCATATCTTTATTAGTTCCTCCATTTTGCTATGATAACAGTCATGGCCAACATAACTTCTAGAAGAAAAAGTTTATTTGCTTACAGTTTCAGGCAAATAGTCTATAGTGACAGGGGAGGCATGGCAGTACAAATCCTGAACAGAAGCTGGGTAATCATATCTTTTGTTCAATACAGGAAACAGAGAAAACAAACTAGAAGTTGGGTGAGGCTATAAACACTCAAAAATGTTCTCCAGTGATGCACTTCCTTCAGCAAAGCTGCAAGTCATAAAATTTCACAACACCTTCAAGCAGCACTATTATCTGGGAACCAACTGTTCACATACATGAGCCACTGGGGGTCATTTATTTTTCAATCCACTACACTATGTAATATTTTTCTACTGTACACTGAAGAAGCTAAATTTAAAGATGATGCCCTTTTCACTGTTACTACCATTAGAAGTGAGGTCCAAAATACCCTTCTGTGGAAACAAATCAAAATGAAATCCAATACACATCTTGCAAACAATATCTAGATATAGAACTCTGCCATCCCTTCTCATCTCATTCTTCCTTCACTGTGGCTCTCATGGTAAGAATTGAGTCCTATGCACCAGCATGATCAACATGGGATAGCTCAATAAACATAGTTCTTCAAAATGTAGCTTGGTACCTCTCTGTTCTTTCATAGCTTTATATAGAATTCATGAAAAAGACACAATAGAAGACAAACAATTCTCTTTTCAATATCATGGTTTTTTAATATCTTGAAGAAAAAAGTAGCACATTGAAAAATAGTGATTTTCTGTATATAAGTAATAGATGGTGTGCTTTCTGGAATGAGGACACTTTCTTTGTGTCATATTCTAATTTTATATATTGACAATATATGGACAATATACAACATCATTATTTGTGCATAAATGTATACATTACAGAAAGAACAATTATAAAAACATTATCAAATATGTTCATGACCTCCTTTATATTTGTATTTGTTAAGAATACAGCTCAAACCCAGTGTGCATATGTTCTTTAATGAGTGATTTTACATATCATGGTACAAACTTCCATTGCTTCATAGCTTTTGGTTGGGGACCTATTTTTTCTTCCTATTTATCTACTAGAGAAGATAAATAGAAACCTTTAATTTTGGAGCTATGTTAAAAATAACCCCTTGTTTACTGATGATTCAACTTGTACATTTTAAACTTTACAACATGGAGAAATTTACTAGTGAGACTAGGGAGTAAAAGTGGGTTGTAGTTCTCAAACACACAAGGAAAAGAGACTACTGACTCTTTATAATGGCCTGGCTTACTCAACTCTGATATTTGCTATATAGAAGCAGTAAATACATTTTAACTCACAACCATTTCAATTTATAAAGGTTGTATCAGTAAATAAATACTTGCTTAGTTGGAGAATAATTAAATTGTTCCATTTCTTTTTATTAATGTTGATAAAGCAAGTTTCCTAATTATTTTCTTATGAATAAAGTCTCATTTATTTATCCATGTCTCCCCTTGTTCAAATGCCCTTCTCCCTCCAAACCCTTCCAGTCACTCTCTCTTCTCCCCATCTCATTATTTCCTCCACAGCAAGGACAGGAGGTCCCAAGGCCCCAAGGTGGCTTAGTTCAGCATCTACTCCAGGCAGATATACTTTCCTTATCCCAACAACAAGATTGTGTCAGGTGTTCCCCTGGAGGGAGTAGGATCCAAGGTGCCAGTCCAAGGTGTTTCAGATTCCAAACTGTTCAGTGGCTGTGGTTTGCAGCTTGGACATGCTTTGCTACTTGATTTTTGTTTAGAGTCTACTAATGAGTGAGTAAATCCCCTGCTTACCTTTTGACTTTGTGATACCTCGCTCAGAAGGATACTCTCTGAATCTATCCATTTTCATGCAAATTTTAGGATATCATTTTTTTCTTACTGCTGAGTAATACTCCTTTGTGTAGATGTACCACAGTTTGTTAATCTATTCTTCAGTTGAGGTACATCTAGGTTGTTTACAGGTTCTTGCTATTACAAATAATGCTGCTATGAACATAGTTGAGCTAATGGTTTTGGAGTGGGAATGTGCATCTTTAGGGTGTGCATATGCCCAGTAGTGGTATTGCTGGATCCTTGGGGAGACTGATTCCCAGTTTTCTCAGAAACTGTCATACTGCATTCCAGTGTGGCTGAAAAAGTTTACACTCCCACCAACAAAGGAGTGTTCCCCTTGCTCCACACCATCTTCAGCACAGGCTGTCATCTGTGTCTTTTCTCTTAGCTGTTCTGACAGGTGTCAGATGGTATCTCAAAGTTGTTTTGACTTGCAGTTCTCTGATGGCTAAAGAAGTTGAGCACTTTTTCAAGTGCATTTCAGCCATTTGTAATTCTTCTTCTGGGAATTCCCTTTTTAGTTCTAAACCCCATTTTTTGATTGGGTTATTAAAGGTTTTGGGCTCTAGTTTCTTGAATTCTCTATATATTTTAGAGGTCAGATCAGTCCTCTGTCACTTGTAGGGATGGTGAAAATCTTTTTCCATTCTGGAGGTTGTCGTTTTGTCCTATTGACAGTGTCCTTGGCTTTACATAAGCTTCTTAGCTTCAGGAGATCTCACTTATTGATTGTTGCTCTTAGTGTCTGTGCCACTGGTGTTATATTTAGGAAGTGGTCACCTGTGCCAATTTGTTGAAGGATATTTCCCACTTTCTTTTCTATCAAGTTCAGTGTAGCTGGGTGTATGTTGAGGTCTTTAATCCACTTGGATTTGAGATTTGTGCAGGGAGATAGGCTTGGATCTATTTGCATTTTTCTACATACTACTATCCATCTATTCCAACACCATTTGTTAAACATACTATCTTCTTTCCATTGAATATTTTGAGCCTCTTTGTCAAAGATCAAGTGTTCATAGGCTTTTGGGTTAATATCCGGATCCTCAATTCTACTCCATTGATCCACAAGTCTGTTTTTATGCCAGTACCAGGCTGTTTTTATTACTATAGTTCTATAGTGTAACTTAAAGTCAGGACTTGTGATGCCTCCTGAGGATCTTTTGTTGAACAAAATTGTTTTGGCAATCGTGGCTTTCTTGTTATTCTAAATAAAATTGAATTTTGTTGTTTCAAGGTCCCATATTGTGTTGGGATTTTGATGGGCAGTGCATTGAATTTGTAGATTGCTTTTCCTAGAGTTGCCATTTTTACTATGATGATCCTACGTATCCAGGATCATGGGAGAGCTTTTCATTTTCTGATAGCCTCTTCAATTTCTTTCTTCAGTGATTTAAAATGTTTGTCAAATACATCTGTTACTTCTTCGGTTATAGTTACTCCAAGATATCTAAAGCTATTTGCAGCTATTATAAAGGAGGATGTTTCCTAATTTCTTTTTCAGCCCTTCTATCTTTAGTGTATAGAAGGGCTAATGATTTCTTTGAGTTAATCTTGTATCTTGCTACATTGCTGAAGGTGCTTATCAGCCATAGAAGATCCATGAAAGAATTTTTGGGTCAATTATGTATACAATCATGTCATTTGCAAATAGAGATAATTTCACTTCTTTTCCAATTTGTATCCCCTTAATCTCCATTTGTTCTCTTATTGCTTTAGCTAAAACTTTGAGAACTATATTGAATATATAAGGGGAGAGAGGACATCCTTGTCTAGTTCCTGATTATAGTGTGATTGCTTTGAGTTTTTCTCCATTAAGTTTGATACTGGCTGCTGGCTTCTTGCAGATTGCCTTTATAATATTGAGATATTGTCCCTGTATTTCTGATCCCTCCAGAGCTTTTATCATAAAGGAGTGTTGGATTTTGTCAAAGGCTTTTTCAGCAACTACAGATATGATCATGTGGTTTTGTTTCTTTAGTTTGTTTATATGGTGGATAAGGTTTACGGTTTCTCATATGTTAAACCAGCCCTGCATTTCTGGGATGAAGCCTACATGGTGGTGGTGGATGATATTTTTTATATATTGTTGTATATATATATTGTTGTATACGGTTGTATACGGTTTGCCAAAATTTTGTTCGAGAATTTCAGTATTTATTAGGGAAATTGATCTGTAGTTCTCCTTCTTTGTTTTGTCTTTGAGTGGCTTGGGTATTAGGGTACTTGTGGCCTTATAAAAGGAATTTGGCAATATTTCTTCAGTTTCTACTGTGTGAAATATTTTGAGGAGTAATGGTAGTAATTCTTCTGTGAATGTCTGGTAGAATTCTGCACTGACACCATCTGGACCTGAGCTTTTATTTTTGGGGAGGCTTTTAATGACAGCTTTAATTACCTTAAGGGTTATAGGCCTGTTTAGGTAATTAATCTGATATTTATTTAATTTTGGTAAATGGTACCTGTCCAGAAAGCTGTCCATTTCTTCTAGTGTTTCCATTGTTATAGAATATAGATTTTTAAATTATGATCTGATAATTCTCTGGATTTCCTGGGGGTCTATTGTTATGTCCCCATTTTCATTTCTTATTTTGTTGATTTGGACACTCTTTCTCTCTGCTTTTTGATTAGTTTGGATAAGGGCTTAGCTTATCTATCTTGTTAACTTTCTAAAAGAACCAATTCTTTGATTAATTGATTCTTTGTATTGTTCATTTTGTTTCAATTGTATTGATTTCAGCTCTAAGTTTGATTATTTCCTGCTGTCTACTCCTCCTAGGTGAGTTTGCTTCTAGTTGTTCTAAGGCTTTCAGCTGCCCTGAGAGTTCTATAGTGTGGGATTTCTCTAGGTTTTTCCTATAGGCATCTATCACTATGAATTTTCCTCTTAAGCCTGCTCTCATTGTGTCCCTCAAGTTTGGGTACGTTGTGGATTCATTTTCATTAAAATCTAGGAAGACTTTAATTTCTTTCTTGACCCAGAAGTTGTTCAGCTAAGTGATGTTTAGTTTCCATGACTTGGTAGGCTTTCTTTGAGTTTTGATGTTGTTGAACTCTAACTTTAGGCCCTGATGATCTGATATGTTACAAAGGATTATTTTCCTTTTTTTTTTTTGTATCTGTTGATATTTGCTTTGTGACTAATTATATGGTCAATTTTAGAGAAAGTTCCATGTGGAGCTGAGAAATGTGTAAATTACTTTGCATTTGGGTGGAAGCTTCTGTAGATATTTATTAAATCCATTTGCATCATAACCTCTTTTAGACTCCTTATTTCTCTGTTGAGTCTCTGTCTGGTTGACCTATCCAGGGGTGAAAGTGGGGTATTGAAGTCTCCCACTATTAGGGTGTGAGAATTGATGTGGTATTTGAGCTTTAGCAGTGTTTCTTTTACATAGCTAAGTTTCCTTATATTAGGGGCATAAATATTCAGGATTGAAATCTCCTCTTGACCAATTTTTCCTTTGATGAATAAGTAATGTCCATCCTGGTCTCTTTTGATTGATTTTAGTTTGAAGTCTACTTTGTTTTGTATTAGGATGGCAACCCCCACTTGTTTCTTAGGGCCATTTAAGTGGAAAATCTTTTTCCAACCCTTTACTTTGAGCCTGTGTCTGTCTTTGCAGTTGAGGTGTGTTTCTTGTATACAGCAGAAGGATGGCTTCTGTTTTTGCATCCATCGTGTTAGTGTGTGTCCTTTTATAGGTGAATTGAGTCCATTGCTCTTAAGGGATAATATCTTAAGGGATATTAATGACCACTGATGGTTATTTTCTATTATTTTTTCATGGTAGTTTTTGTGTATTTTTTTTCTTTAGGCTTTCTTTCTGTGAGATTATCAGTTGTTTGTGGTTGCTTGCATGTATCTGAAATCCTTAGGTTGGAGTTTTTCATCTATTGTTTTCTGAAGGAACTGATTTGTAGATATGTATTGTTTAAGTCTGACATTGCCATGAAATATCTTTTTTACTCCATTTATGATGATTGATATTTTTGGTGGGCATAGTAGTCTAGGTTGGCAGCCATGTTCTCTTAGTGTCTGCATAACTTCTGACTAGGACCTTCTTTCTTTCATTTTTCCATTGAATAGTCAGGTGTTATTCTGATGGGTCTGCCTTTATAGATAAGTTGACCCTTTTCTTTTACAGATTTTAAATTTTTTCCTTTGGTATGTATGTTTTGTGGCTTCACTATTAAATGGTGAGTAGACTTTTATTTTTGGTCTAATATATTTGGTGTTCTGTAAGCTTCTTGTATCTTTATAAGCATTTCCTTTGGAAAGTTTTCTACTGTCATTTTATTGAGTACATTATATGTGCCTTTGAGCTGGTATTCCCCTTCTTCTATTCCTATTATTCTCAGGTTAGGTCTTTTCACGGTGTCCCATATTTTCTGAACATTTTGTGTTATAGCTTTTTTGGTTTTAGTGGGTTTTTTGACTGATGTGTGTATTTCCACTATTTAGTCTTCCATTCCACAAATTCTCTCTTTCTTCTCTAGGGTTCTTTTGGTTATGCTTGTATCTATACTTCCAGCTCTTTTCTTCAGATTTTCTTTTTCCACCTTTGCCTCATTTTGTGCCTTTTTTATTGCTTCTATTTTAATTTTTTGTTCCTGGAATGTTTCTTTCATTTTTTGGTTTTCTTTTTCTTGGTTTTTCTTCAAGAGATTGTTCGTTTCTTCCAATTGTTTTGCTTGTATTTTCTTCTATTTCTTTAAGAAAATTTTTTATATTCTCTTTTAAGGCCTCTATAATATTCATAAATGTGTTTTTGCTGTTGTTTCCTTCTGTTTCCTCTTCATTGCTCTCTTCGGGTCTTGGTGTTGTAGAACCACCAGTTTCTTCTGATAATGATTTGTTCTTTATATTGTTATATGCATTCTTGCACAGCCATCTGCCCATGGCTTCAGTGGTTCACACTTAGTCAACTCCTAGTCAATTGTGGCTAGAGGTCTTGTGTGTCTCCTGTCTGTTCTGAGCAAGGTGTCTGCATGCTCTCTGACTCCCCTCTGGATGAGGTTTTGAGTTTTGAATGTGTCTGATTGTCTGTGATGAAGCAGTTCACCCTGGATGCAGGACCTGGCTTTGGGAGATCCTTTCTGTTAGAAATTGCTGGTGAAGGCCCCTTCCAGCTAAAGCCTAAGGCCTGTCTGCTAGCAAGAGTCTGAGATCAGAACCTTGGATGTGACTCTGTCCCTGGAAAATGATTCTCCCTGGATGAGAGGTCCAGGATGTGGAATCTGCTCTCCTCTGATTTCACTCTGGCCAAGCATCTGTGTTTCAAAGATTTCACTTAGTCTCTGATGACACAGTTGACCCTGGAGGTGGGGCTCTGCCTTGGGAGGTCCCATTTGTTAGGGGCTGCGGGGGAGGTCCCTGTGTCCTAAAGCTTAGGGCCTGTGTGTTAGCAAAAGTCTGAGATCAGAATCTTGGGTTTGACCCTGGCCCTTGAGAGGGATCCTCTTGAGGGGCATCACAAGAGCTAGAATCTGTGCATCTCTGATTCCTCTCTGGACAGGGTTCTGTGTTTCAAGGGCCTAAATTGTTCTATCTCAATGGCATTTTTATTAAAATGTTACTTTAATCCTGACTAAGTGCTTTATTAAAAAATAACTCAGTAATGTATATAAAATACTGACTTTTATAATATTGGACTTTTATTTATATTTAATGGTCAAATATAGCAAAATTTACTTCACTTTTACCATGTTCAATATTACATATTATAGTCTAAACAGTCTGTAGCCATCAGTGCTATCTGGTACTGAAATCTCTTTCTCATTCTATACAAGAACTTTGAAACCATTAATCGAGAATGTCAAATAACTATCACCTCAATTCCCTATGGTCTCTTTTTTGTGTCTATGAATGTGTACATTTTAAATATTTTATATATACAGAAGCATGTAATTTTCTTTATATTATATGCAACATATTTTTAACAGCCTAGTGATTGAAGGCTCATTTTATTTCAAACTGTAACAGATTTCATTCCTTTTTATTACTGAATACTCTTCAATAGTTTATGCATGTATCACACTTCAATTCCCTGCTCTACTAATAAATAGTTAACATTGTTTCCAACTTTTGCCTGCTGTAGATAATGATGCAATAATTATCTACTTCCAATTTTTAGCTAAACTCTAAGGGTGGTATTTTAGCTTTTTTGCTTTAGTAAATGCCAAAACATATTTTTATCACATTGAACTGCAGTATATATTATTCCAGTCTTCTAGGTTTTCTACAATATCATCACACTTGTAATTTCTTGATATTTTGGCTACATTATTCTCATGGTGTAGATAACGTGTGTTTGCCTGTTCCATATATCAAATAATCTCAAGCAAATTTTATATGTTTAATAGCCATTTTATATTTTAAAACAAAGATCTTATATGGATATTTGCTAGATTTTGAAGTGTACTTTATTTTTTATTGAAATATAAGAATTAGATATAAGGTGTAATAGATGAAGGACAATAGACTCTTAAAGTGTATGATTTTCAGATACATTTTCACAAGTCTGCCATGATCGTTTCACTTTCTCAAACACATTCTTTGACATACAGAAATTCTAACTTTTAAGAACTCAATAAAATAATATTAACCATTTGTCTTTATTATTAAGATGATCTGAGTGAAACAGCTTTCACAGTCTTTTAAATGTGAGAATGTCTTACTATGTTCTCATTTCTGATCAATCTGTTTGATGGATTTCTTTTTTTCCAGCATTTATAATGTGAACTGTGCCATTCTACCATCTTCTGTAATCCAATAATTTTGATGAAAAACTGCAAGTCTACTATTTGATTATCTTTTTTTATGCTTTTAAAATTTTTATCATATAACAATAATAATGTGCCTCAAATGTATGCCCATTGTAGCTTATTATTCCTGAAGTTGATTGAGATTTTTGGATTAAATTCTTAGATATGTTAATGCTAATGGGTGTGTGTGTCCTTGTCTGTGTCTGTGTGTGTGTGTGTGTGTTTATATGAATCAAATGTAAGATGTATTCATTCTTGTTTTTTTCAGATATTTCTTTCTGTTCCTTTTTTTCCTCTTATCCTCCTGGGACAACTACAGTGCATATGTAGGTACACTTGATGGCATTTTATAAATTTTACAGAGAAATTAAATTAAATTAAATTGCTTCTTTTATTCTTTCTTACAGATCAAATTCAAAATATTAATTTTTCTCTCAGACTGCTGAATATTTTCTGTTTTTGTTCAAGCCTTAATTTTGAGTATTATTTGTTGTAATTGTACTTCTTAGTGTAACAGTTGCAATTCACTTCTTAATTTAAACTATCTTCTCAAATATTATGCCTGTAGCATTTTGCTTGGTTCCTTTTTTATTGTATTTTCTTATTTATTTAAGTAAGAATTCACTGTACAGCCAGAGCTGGCCTCAAATGTGTGGTCTCAGGTGTATAATCTTAGAGTTACAACTTTGACCACCACACCTAGCTTTCACTTTTCTGTTCATGGTTCATTAAATGTATTTAACACTGTACTTTTGAAATTCTTGCCTTATGATGCTGATGTCTAGACCTTTTCATGAATACTTCCTGAAAATTAATTTTGTTCTTTAAAAAACTGTGCTTTTCCTATCTTTGTGTGCCTTTTTATGATGCTAAGGGAAATAAGCTGAACAAAAACAGCACATATCTTATTCCTTTTATGTAAACTTCTTTAGAAGCAAACTGACATAAAGCAGATTAGTGGTTATCTAGAATTGAATAAAAATTGTTATATACTCACTTTGTAGGATAATGGAAATTCTTTCTTTCTGGCAATGGTTTTATGATCTATCTGTACATCAATACTGACAAAATTGCATATTTCAAAAATATTCAACTTACTGCATATGGATTATATCTCAACTCAGTGAAGCTGTAAAAGATAAAATTTGTAAGAAAGTCCATTTATGAAGAATGTATAAGAGTAAAATTAAACCTGCTTAAAAACTGTATATCAAAATTTTTGTGTATGTATATGTGTAAATATGTATATATATATATATGTGTGTGCATAAGTGCATACAGTATATTTGTGTATATAAGTATGTTTTTATATGCATAAATATCCCTGCCCTTCTCAAAAGAAATCATCATTGCCCTCAATAAAGTTCAGTAATATTGATATCTACCACACTAGTGAGATTTATTCACAACTGAAATCATTCTGAAAAGTGAATAAGATTGAGATTAAAGTTTTTCTGGCTCATTAAAGTCAAAATTTTATTAGAAGAGAATGTTTTGGTACCTTATCTATTTATCTATACAACTATAGAAGGCATGACAATGGTATTAAGTCTAAAATTCTGAACCAGGCTCAGTATAAGAAGGACTTGACTATATCTACATTGTGTCTCAATATTATATAATTGTTTGATTCTTCTCTTTTCCTTATTTTCTCAGATTTCTACTTCATTTTTATTTTCTTATCTTTTTCTGTTATAAACCAAAGACGAATGGGAATTTATAGGATGCAAACCTGTTTTCCTTGGCTGTTTGAATAGCTAGAATATGTTTATGTTCCAGTTTGTTCTGTTATTTCCTCCTTTATCTTATAAAATAACTGAATGAATGGGACATGTAGACAACTTCCCTCAAACTGAGGTCCCAATATTGTTTGCCAGGCACTTTGAGTGAAGTGTGACTTTGGCAGGTAAAGCAGCGTACCGTATCTAGCAGAGTAGGGCTTCTAATAATTCAAATTTTTCATGAATTTGGGAGTCATCCTTGCATAGTGGCCATTTTAGTATATGTGCTGTAAAAATGAGCACATTATTCCATTTTCTTATGATGCATTTTCATCCATTTACTAAAATTATGTAGAAGCAAATGATGGTCACAGGTGATGTGTGTACAAGATAAATGAGTTTTTTATCTATTCATCAAACTTAATACTATCCTACTGTAGGAGAAGAAAAGTTGAGGGGGCATAAACACTTGTAAAATTAAAATAGAGAAATAGTTTGGGAAGGGTAACATTTTAAATATAAGGGACAGAGAAGTTCTGTGAAGAGATATTTGAGCAGAGCCATTAGTGACATAAATGAGTAGAGTAGAGTAAAGAAGAGTCTAGACAAACACACAGGAAAAGACCATTGTTTCTGGCAACAAGACTGCCCCTGAGACTGTTCTTTCATTGTATATAGTCAGGTTTTCTAGAGTAACAGAACTTATAGAATTAATTTTCTCTCTCTCTCTCTCTCTCTCTCTCTCTCTCTCTCTCTCTCTCTCTCTCTCTTTATATATATATATATATAAATAATGTATATATGTGTGTGTGTTTGAAAAAAATGTTCCTCAAAAAGAATAATACTATTAATACTATTAAGAAGTGTGGCCTTCTGGGAGTACGTATGGCCTTTTTGCAGTAAGTGTGTCACTGTGGGGTGGACTTTGAAGCCTTCTATGCTAAAGCTATGCACAGCATCATAGTTCACTTCCCTTTGCCTGCATATCATGATGTAGAACTCTCAGGTTTTTCTACAGCACCACATCTGCCTGCATGATCCCATGGATGATTCCATGCCACACACACACACACACACACACACACACACACACACACACACTTACAGTGTTGTTATATGCATAAATATCCCTGACCCTCTCAAAGATACATATATATGTCTATGTATAAGAGAGATTTATTAATATAGTTTACAGTCTAATGGTCCAGCTAACCATATAATGGCTGTCTATAAATGGAAAGTTCAAAAATCCAAATTTGCCTCTAGCTTGAACTTTCTGGTCTGGCCTAGCTCAGTCTGGACAAAGCTCTCCCACTTGTGGACCCACAAATGCTTACAAAATAATTACTCATAGGCTTTTATTATTTACAATTGTTTGCCCTGTGGCTGAAGCGTATTGCTTTCTAGCTCTTACATCTTAACTCATTTTTATTAATCTATATTTTGCTATGTGGCTAATGACTTACTTATACTTTTACATCTTGCCTTCTCTGGGAAGCAGCTTGTAAAGTCCTTTATTTATCTGTGCTCAGATTTCCTACCTACATTTAAAATGACTTTCCATAAGCCAAAACAATCTCTTTCTTAACCAATGGCATTCATAGTGTACACAAAGACATCCTGCATCACTTCCCATTTTCTGTCTAATCAAGAAGGCAGAGTTCAACTTTAACATAATAAAATCACATGTAGCAAAATAGTTATCAACAAGAATTATAGTTGCAATATCTAGTCTATTTATATTTAGCAAAATTAAAGAAAATATTCTATCATTTATCTTATCTTTGTGAGGCTAAAGTTTTATATTTAATTTACTTTTCATTGTAACTAAGGAAAACTATAACAACAACAATCTAGTCTTCAACTCCATCAAGGACTGCAAAGGGCTATAATATTTATATTATTTATATAATATAATATAATATAATATAATATAAAGGGGATAATGTATTTTCTGAGTAAACTGAAAGTATATTGCAAGCAAATTTTAAATTCTAGATATGACAGAAGCACTTGGATGGCTGGACAATAACCGAAAGGTTATTGTAACATTGGGACATCAGCCTATAAGCCTATAAGCCTAGAGTCTCTGGTATACTTTTCAGTAAAGTATAAAACTTTAGGGACTGTCCCATGATGTAGAATATATTTCTGTATGCTGTGAATTGTCCTTGGATAATAAAGGAACTGTTTTGGCCTATAGTAAAGCAGCTTATAGGCCTATGGCAAAGCAGCAAATCCAAGCATAGATAAAGGAGAAGGAGGATAGAATCAGACACTGACTCTGCAAGCTGCCACCTAGAGAGCAAGCCACAGGCCAATTTGTAATTAATATAAAACTTTGATCTAGATCTCAGGGATAGGCTGGGCCAAAAACTCTTTCTACAAATGGCATTCTATAGTGGGGCATGTACACCCACATAAAGCCTGAGAGAGTATATAAAGGATTCTAGAACACAAATATAGAGTTATAAAAAAAAAAGAACAACCGAACTTTCTAGTTGTGTCTTTTAAGTGGGTCTTGGTACAAAGTGACATGCTCACTTGAGCTACAAAATGCCAGGCTTGTGGTAGACAGCTCAAGCTGCAAAAAGGCTGGTTCCCAAAGATTCACAAGAGTATTGGCACAAGTGTGAGCTGCACATAATGGATATAAGGTTTCTGTTATTACAGGCCACAAGGGCATTGAGTCAAAGACGGCTTCTTGGTAGCAGCATATTCTTGCAAAGGCTCTGCTTGTTAGTGGCAAGCAGAGGCTTATCTTCTTTAAGAGATGTTTCCTGACTCAACTTTAGGGGCAATGATTGTGGGCACTTTTAAGAGGCCCTGTTGACAAATATTTAAATGAAGTTTGTGAGAAGTAGATATACTCTACTTGGTGATAGTGTGGACCCTAAAATTCCCCAGAGTTGGGATGGTAAACTTGGTTTCTGCCAGTAACTCTGCCATGAAGGCAAGTATTCACATATCAAGGAGCTGGGTAAAACTGGGTAGAGTCAGCTGTCAAAGCCCAGCCTTTTATCCTAGCCACTCCTCAGCAGATTAAAGGCGTGGTCAAAAACAGAAAATGATAAGAGACATACAGTTAAAACATTAAAAAACAAAACAAAACAAAAAACCTCTGAACAATTTGGTTTATAGTGTGCTTAAAAATATACCTATGCCTGAGAGAGAAAATAAAAAAAGAAAAAGAATTGATGAACTCCTTTAAAAAAGAAATAAATGATGAACATCTCTCTGAACAGCATGATCCTATGTTGTCCTAGGCAGAGTAGGACTTAGGCAGTTTCCGTCAGTGCAGAGAGGGAGGTGAACAAGTTCCAGCCCCTATGCCCCCCTTTCTCCCCTGAGACCTCATCTCAGAGGCCAGAGCCACAGTCCAGGATTTGACCTTATGGACAGGCCTGCCCTGGACCTGGGCTGAAACAAGCCTTCCCCAGCAATTCCAGGGGTCATTTCACCCTCACCCTTTCACCTTCACCCTTATCCTCACCATCACCCTAAGTATGATATTTGATGTGGGGTTTAAGCTTTAGTAATGTTTCTTCTACATACATAGGTGCCTTTATATTAGGGGCATAAATATTCATGACTGAGATCTCATCTTGATCCATTTTTCCTGAGATATATAAGTAGTGTTCATCCTGGTTTCTTTTGATTGATTTTAGTTTGAAGTCTACTTTGTTAGATATTAGGATGGCAACACCAGCTTGCTTCTTGGGGCTATTTGATTGGAAAATCTTTTCCCAACCCTTTACTCTAAGCCTGTGACTGTCTTTGAAGTTGATGTGTTTTTCTTGTATGTAGGAGAAGGATGGCTTCTGTTTTTGTGTCCATGGTGTCAGGGTGTGTATTTTCATTGATGGATTGAGTTATTGATATTAAGCAGTATTAATGACCTCTGATTGTTATTTTCTGTTATTTGTGGTGGTAGCTTTTGTGTATTGCCTTTCTTTGGGCTTTTCTTCTCTGGGATTATCAATTGTGATTTTACTGGTGTATCTGGGAACCTTAGGTTGGAATTTTTTCTCTAGTGCTTTCTGTAGGGCTGGATTTGTGGATAGGTATTACTTAAATCTGATTTTGTCATGAAATATCTTGTTTTACTCTATCCATGGTGATTGATAGTTTTGCTGGGTATAGTAGTCTGGATTGGCAGCCATGCTGTTTTAGTGTCTGTATAACTTCTGACCAGAACCTTCTTGCTTTCATTGTTTCCGATGAATAATCTTGTGTCATTCTGATGGGTCTGCCTTTATAGGTAAGTTGAACATTTTTCTTTGCAGCTCTTAGTATTTTTTTGTTCTATATGTCATATTATTATGTGGTAATCAGACTTTTTTGAGGGGTCTAATCTTTGGTGTTCTGTAAGTTTTTTGAATGTTCTTTAGGTTGAGAAAGTTTACTTCTTTGATTTTATTGAATATATTATCTGTGCCTTTGAGCTGGTATTCTATTCCAATTATTCTCAGGTTCAGTCTTTTTATGGTGTCCTAAATTTCCTAGACTTTTTGTGTTATGGCTTTTTTAATTGTAGTGTTTTCTTTGAGTGACTTATCTACTTTCACCATTGAATCTTTCACTTCTAAGTTTCTCTTTTCCATCTCTTGGATTCTGTTGGTTATACTTGTATCTGTAGTTCCAATTTCTACTTCACATTTTCTGTTTTCACCTTTGCTTTGTTTTGTGCCTTCTTTATTGCTTCTACTTCAATTTTTGGTTCCTGAATTTTTTTTATTTGTTAGTTTTCCTTCAAGGAATTATTCAACTCTCCCAATTTTTTTGTTTGTATTTTCTATTTCTTTAAGGGAATTTTTTTTCAGAACTTATGTGGATAACTTTTTTTATTTTTTATTATGGATAAAGTCATATTTTCTATCCATGTATATTCTTGTTCAAGGTCCCTTACCACTCCAGTCACTCTCTCTTCTCTACATCTCCCCATCTCCTAGCCAGCAAGGGCAAGACGTCCCAAAGTCCCAATATGGCTTAGTTTAGCATCCACTCCTGGCAAATCCTATTTCTTTACCCGATCATCAAAACTGGGTCAGGTGTTCCTCTAGAGGGATTGGCATCCAAGGTGCCAGTCCAAGGTGTTTCTGATCCCAAGCTGTTCAGCGGTTGTGGTTTCCAGCTTGAACATGCTTTGCTTTTTGCTTTTTTGTTTAGAATCCACTAATGAATGAGTACATTCCCTTCTTATCGTTCTGGGTTTGTGATACCTCACTCAGGAGGATATTCTCCAAATCCATACATTTGCCTGCAAATTTTAGGATATCATTTTTTTCACTACTGAGTAGTACTCCATTGTGTAGATGTACCACAGTTTGTTAATCCATTCTTCAGTTGAGGGGCATCTAGGCTGTTTCCATGTTCAAGTTATTACAAATAATGCTGCTATGAACATAGTTGAGCTTATGCCTTTAGAGTGTGAATCTTTAATGGAATTTTTGTATCCTCATTTAAGGCTTCTATAATCTTTATAAATTTGTTTTTCAGGTCATTTTCTTTTGTTTCCTCTTCATTGCTCTGTTCAAGTCTTGGTGTTGTAGAACTAACAGCCTTTTACTGGTGGTTCCTTGTTATTTATATTGTTATATGTATTTTTGCACTGGCATCTGCCTATTACTTTTTTGGTCCACTCTTATTCAACTCTTAATCACTTGTGGATTCAGGATTGTATGTGTTCAGTCTGGTCTGGACACAGGGTCTGCATGATATCCCATTCTGCTCTGGACAGTGTCTATCATTCTACTCTGGACACAGGTTCTTCTCTATCTGAAACTGTCCATGTGTGATATGAGTCATGCCCTGATTTCACTGCTTACTTTTTAATCTCTGCTCAGATATGTGCAAAAGCACTGTAGCACAGCACATATAATTATTAACACCAGTTTCTCTTCAAAACAAAGCCTAATCTGTATTTTTTAATGATATATTATAATTTTAAATAGATTCTGTAAACATAATACCTAAACAAGAGTATAAATATACATATAGTATAACCAAATTAATCTTAAGTTTTTACCAGTAAACCAGAATCCATACCCATATAAAGTATTTTGAGATTAAATGATGTTTTTGGATTAAAGTAGATTCAATAAGCTATTTTTAAT
This sequence comes from Sigmodon hispidus, assembly GCA_004025045.1. NCBI lineage: Eukaryota > Metazoa > Chordata > Mammalia > Rodentia > Cricetidae > Sigmodon > Sigmodon hispidus. The sequence continues at coordinate 119,699 of PVIH01001985.1, read as the reverse complement.
CATTTCTGTATTATATTTTCCCTAGAAAAAGACATAATTACGACTCTTAACTATTTATAACAAAGCCAAATATTTATAAACAATATTTTGGAAATTTATCAGAAATTTCTGGCTTGTCCTAGCCTGGAGGTATGTACTAGCAGTCTTAAATAGTCACACAATGTGTTATATTAATTACAAACTGTTTGGTCTATGGTTCAGGTGTATAACTTACTAACTCTTATACATTTGTTAACCCATATATATTTTTATTTATATTTAGCCTTGTTGCTTGATATCTTGTTTCAGAGCAGCATTCTCATCCTGCTTTCTCTGCATCTTGCTGTCATTTCCTCTCTGTTCTTCTGCTTTCCCAAATTTTTCAGGTTTGCTTGTTCCACCTCTACTTCCTGTATAGCTACTTAACCAATCAGCATTTTATTAAACTGGTAAGAGTGACAAGTATTTAAAATCTACAAAATGTAGTCCCACATCAGTTAGCTGTATGAATGAATGAACATATAATTATGTGACTTTGATAGAGCAGAATTTTTAGGGTATATTATTTCTTAAGAAGATATGGTAATGAATTTTAGCATTAAAAAAAGAAAATATATTTTTCAATGATGATGTTTCTTCCAGAGGTCAAATTATATAAGATTCTTTTTAATGTGGGTAATACTTGATACATAGGCTCCTAACTTTTCAGAGTACTAAGAAAAAGCAACTATGAGATGTTAGTTGCACATGGGACATTTGCATCCGTAACCATTCTCAGCAAGACTCAAGTGAAAGAGAGCAGTAATACTATAAGTTCCAAAGGAAAGGGGTGTTGTATCATGCTGAACTATAAACATGATGTGGATGCTACACAGATGAATTCATAGCATATATGGTTAATCTTCAAATAATCTATATAAGATCAAACCAGTTAAAAATTCTAATATGTAAGGAGAAGGAGTTCTCAAGACTCTAAATCTGGCTGACAAATAACTGACATTTGATGACTACCTGGTGAGTTCTCTTAGTAGGTTGTTTATGCCCCATTGAATAACTTCACATGCATGCTTACATATGCAGTACTAATTGTACTTAGGAATTTATTCATATATTTTAAAAAGGGACTGAGTTTTAAAAAGAGAAGTGTTGAGTAACAGAGAGATTTGAAAAGGAAGAAATGGGGTTTAATGTGATCAAGATACATTGTATAAATGTATGAAATATTCAAAAAATAGAAAAAAAATTCCCAATGAATCCCATCATCATTGATATGTTTACCACCCATCCATGGTTCTTGAACTATGTCAGTGTGAATGACTACACCTAACACAACTCAACTTCATTAACTATTTCTTTTTTGTGTCCCACGCATGCCAGCCTGGCCTATTGGTTATACAATGCATAATGGCTGTTGACTTGACTATATATTGAAATAGCAAAACCTCTAAAATGAAGAACACACTTGTAGATTAATTTTGATTAATTCGAAGTAGAATTATCCACTTAGAATCTTTGAGGTAGAAAGACACAAATTTAATTCAGAACTTTTGATCTTGGGGGAAAAATTTTTAATCTGGTTATAGCAGCCATGAAACACAACTTTAATCTGGCTACATCTTCTACTTGAAGGCAATATTAGAACATAAAGAAGAAATCTTTTATTTTTTTTTCAGATTGTTATTGCTTTGTTGTAAGTCCATTATTTGACTGGCTTTTGAGCCTATTTATTTGGAATTCCAGGATTTACTGAAAATAAGCCTCATGGACTGAGAAACTGTAGTCAAAAATTTCTGGCCCAGCCTAGCCCTGAGTTCTGGATCTGCAGTCCCACAGCCACTTAGTCCCAAATAAACATACAGAGGCTTATATTAGTTATAAGCTGATTGGTCTATGGCTCAGGCTTATTACTTGTTAACTCTTATAGTTTAAGTTAATTCCTATTTCTATTTATGCTTAGCCATGTAGCTTAGTACCTTTCTCAGGGAAGCATTCTCATCCTGCTTACTCTATGTCTCACTGTCAGCTGCTGTCTGCTCTTTTGCTTACCAGACTTCTCCTAGTCTACTTGCCCCACCCCTACTTTCTACCTAGCTGCTTGACCAATCAGCATTTTAAAAAACCAATAAAAGTGACAAATATGTACAGTGTACAAGAACACAGTACCATAGCAACTGCCATCTATATATCCATCTATGCACACATATATCCTTTCATCCAGGTATGATTTAGAGGGTATGGAAGAAGAGCATGAGAAACTCAAATCCACAGTCTAGCCAAATGTTTATAAGGCCATTTGCCAGTGTGACCAATGACAAAAGAGCACTAATAGGTTCTCCTATGGTTCCTATAGTCATCTCATCCCTTACTTGATTACTTAACACTTGATCAAAATAGATACAGTACAAAATTTTGTATCTTTTCTTGGGACCTAAGTCTAAGAGGCAATCTTGAGAAAGCCAATTGGATAAAAGCACATTGTAACTACAGTAAGAGTCAAAGGCAAGCATAGAAATATGACACAAGCTGCCTATGAGAATGAAATATTGGTTCCAACAGTGAGAAGGATGCTATTACCACTCAGAAGGTTATTACTTTTATTATCTGTGAAGCCATTCTCAGTATATTTTTCATTAATTGTTTTATTTTGCAAATTGCATATTCCTGTGTCACTTCTAGAAAAATGTTTTCTTTGAATATTCTTCATGACTTCATGAATCATATTGAAGAAACTAAAATAAACATCTCTAGTTTAGAGGAACTACACAGGATTTTTAAATAAAAACTGTGTTTGATTTACTTTTTGTAATTAAACAGAAAAGGCTCATGATTCACATCATTAAAGCAGTAACACAAATTGTGCTCCTTTCTAAATGACTTCATCAGCTTGGGCTGCTATAACACATTACTGAGGGGCAGGATAGTTTAAAAATAGACATATATTTATCAGAGTTGTTGAGGTTGAAAATATTAAATCAGGATATTAGTATCATCAGAGTGTTGGGGAAAACCCTTACTTGGATTCAGACAGCTAAATTCTCATTGTTTCTTTACCTGACTAAAAGGCCTCTCTGGTGTCTTACTCTCCATTCAAGGCCACTCCCACCTTCATGAGGATCCAACCCTTATGTTGGCATCTACCTAATTACAGAGATGGTGCCTCTAAATACCTTCTAACTGAGAATTAGACAGCTTGAATTTGGAAAAAAAAAATGTGTGTCTTTAGCCATTCTCTCCATCCAGCACAGTCTGAGTAATATCTGTGTAGAGAAGAATCATTTTAACAACTTTTTACACATGGGGAAGAAAATTCACATTATCTCATTTTGTATAATTTGTTGAATTCAAACAAATGAATTTCTTGTCATTCTCTCATATCTGATTCACTTTGTTCATGACTTAACTGGCATCTGTGAACATTAGGCCTCTTTAAAAAATAACAGAAGATGATAAATGCTTCTAGAATTTGTTTTGCTGAAGTGAACTAGTGACAGAGGACCATATGGAAAACTGTGTTTTTAATTATTTTTCAACAGTGTTAAATATTTTTCCTTATTTTCATATTTTATATTCTTGATCACATTTACCAAAAGATTTCTACAAGAGAACCCAACATTTTATATAAAACTTTATATGAGTAATTTTATAGGCAATATATATTATTGTGCATAAGCTAAATGCTTGTTCTAGGTACTGAAAAACCTTGCTTATGACTCTTTGTACCTTTAAAGGTGAAACACATTCCTTTGCTCCCAAAGTTAAATGGCCACCATGTAAATTTCCCATTTCACTGAGAGGTTTTGCTTTGCTTTTCTGTTTTTCTAGTTCTTTTCTATATTTTAAAATACTTTTTCTTGATATTATAATATAATTACTTCACTTCTTCCTTCTCTTTGTCTCCTCTAAACCACTCCAAATGTCATTGCCCCTTGTTCTCATTCAAATTTGAGGACTCCTTTCCTGTAATTTTGCTAAACACATACACACACACACACACACACACACACACACACACACATCCCTATAAACATAAATATAGCTTTCTCAGTCTGTATAATGTTACTTACATGTATATGTTTTTTACAGTTTTAATAGCATTAATTTGGTGATCTATTAACATGATTTGGTTTTATTTTAGGTTAGTAATAATGGATGTTAATCACCCATTTTTTTATTTTCTTTTTTATTATTATGAATAAAGAGTCACATTTTCTGTCCTTGTATATCCTTATTCAAGGTTCCTTCCCTCTCTTACCACATCAGGTCATTCTCTCTTTTTCACATCTCCCCAAACCCCCATGGGCAGGCGGTCCCAAGGTCCCAAAGTCTCAATATTGCTCAGTTCAGCCTCCATTCCTGGCAAATCCAGTTTTCTCCCCCCAACATCACCCAATTTTAAACTTATCTTTTGAAACAGAATTTATTTGATTTGAGGATGTATGGATATGGATGGTAAAGAGCATATGTTCATGAGCTGTGCAACAAGTACTTTAACTGTAGTGAGTTGAAATAAAATCTTTGCACAAATCATTTGGACAAAGTATTCTAAAGTCCCGATTGCATGTGTAGGCAACAATGACTCAAGGTTATGTGAGATAATACTTAAAGTTACCTGTTACTCCTTTGTACATGTTTATAGTCCCATAAGGAATTAAGACTAAGGAGTCATGTTAATTCTTTTGCAGACCAGTTAGCATATACCTTTTATCCTGACTTTACTCCTACTGTTATAAAATGAAGTGGCATGGCCTATTTAATTTTATTTTTAGTCCTTATAGTTTTTGCTGCATGGTTCAATTCTTTTGTTTCTGAGCATTCAAATAGTACCTGTGTAACAATCATGGGATCTATGACTCAGCTATAACTATAATCTCAGGAAGCTTGCTATCTGTTTTTCGTGTGTGTGTTTGTATGTTTGTTTGTTTGTGTGTGTAAAATATTTTGTTCTCTCATCTGTCTCATAAAGACTAGTCTTGGTTATATTCTCCTTGTTGAGGAAATATGTTTTGATTGGTTTATTTTATCTCTACCTGTCTGGTTCGCTCAGGAATTTTCTGGACACAAACTGCTACCTAAGTCTACTTACCAGTCTTTGAATATAACCTTATTTAGAAATAAAGCTTTTCCATTCCAATGAAGTGAAAATAAAAGCACTGTGTTAGGCAGAGTCTTTAATCTCATCAATGATATCTTTAAACAAGGAAAGGTGCCTTGGGACTATGCTCTTGTACATTGTAAATATTTATCATGGTAAATATTCGTTTAATAAAACACCGATTGGTCAGAGCTAGGGCAGATAGAAAGAATAGGTGGGGTGATAAGACAAGGAGAATTCTTTTTTTTAATATTTCTTTTTAATTTATTTTTTGTTATGAATAAAGTCATATTTTTTATTCGTGTATATTCTTGTTCAATCTCCCTTCCCCCTCCCCTACCCCTTCCAGTCATTGTCTCTTCCCTCCATCAGTTTATGCTCTCCCCAGCAAGGTGAGGAGGTCCCAAGGTCCCAATGCGGCTTAGTTCAGCATCCACTCCTGGAAGATCCACTTTCCTCACCCCAGTATCAAGAATTCTAAGAAGAGGAAGAACAGAGAAGACACCAACCAGATGTAGATAAAGTAAGATGAGAATGCTGCACTTAGTAAAAGATACCAATCCATGTGGTTAAACATACATAGAACTATAGGTTAATTTAATAAAGAGCTAGTTAGTAATAAATCTGAAATACCAGCCTAGCAATTACTATTATATTAAGCCTCTGTGTAAATTATTTTATGAGTAGCTGAGGGACTTTTGGTGGAAGAACGGATTCTCTGGAATCTCTCAAAATTGGAGTAAATGAGAAAAATATGCTCCTCAATTTTCCATGGTAGAGACATTGGTCAGTTGACATTTTTACTTAGAACTTTGTTGGTTTACTCTGAAGAAAAATGTATAACAAATACATTAAATGAAAATAGGTCCTAGGCACACTGGCATAATAAATGCCATAGTCTTCTAATGCAATATGGGCATTTGCTCATGAGAACATATGCATTTATTGTAACACTTTTCACTGAAGAAATACTATGCAGCAGTCTCTTTTGTCTTATAGAAGCATGTGAAGACAATTATTCAAAGACTGCTCCTTGAGATTCCTGAGGCAAAGCATTCAATGTGCAGCTCTATAAGACTTAGAGCTTCTTATTTCAAAACTATGAATTTGCTTGGGACACTAGGGTGTTTGAAGGGCTTACATTTGGCTACCGTTGGTGTTTTTCCTGAGCTAACAGTATGATTATTACTCGCTCATTAAAACAGTTGCAAACATGCACAGTCACAGTCAGGGAAGAGAAAGCAAAAAGTACAGTGTACACATACAAAATATTGAGGTCAGTTTTTTTTTAAAAATAAGGAATAAATATGTATTTAAAAATCAGCCAGATTTTATTAAAATATGCTAACTCTGTGTCTAGTATTGAGCCTTTGTACTTTTAAATCTTTGTGTGTGTATGTGTGTGTGTGTGTGTGTGTGTGTGTGTGTATGTGTATGAATGTGTATTTTCTGTCCCATCCTTCTACAAGCATGTGAGCCACAGGCCAAGGTCCAAAGATGCATTGAGATTCTTACTTCACTAACAACTCAAGGACTGTAAATCTAAGGTGACACTTTATCCTTAGTTCCTGCATGTAGGTGGTTGTGTGATATGAGCATTTACCAGACTCTTAGCTGAGATTCTAGATTTCCTGCTGCTTTCCTCTTGTCCAGGCAGCCAGCTTCTCTCCTGCTGGAGGGAGACAATAAAGTTCTTCACACAATTCAAATACATTCAGTTAAAAGGGATAGGAATTCCTTCCAGTGGAATAATCAAACCAATGACCATCTTTCAAACACCATCTCTTTCCTTATGGTCTTTGCATAGTATTGTTGGAAGGGAAGTTTTCATAGCTCCCTTATTCTGTTATTTCTTCATTCCTCTTAAGGCTCAAAGCTCAACTTTGCCTTTTATATCAAGGTACCGTCTCAAAAGCGTCATGCCTCAGAACCTCTGCCATGTTTTCCAGCTGTTGTGTACAGCTTCTCTTGGCACTCTCCTTCTTTAATCATCTCTGGCACTGCTCACCTCTTGTTTCATGTTGCTACCAGAAATAACCCATCTGCAACTGTTCTCTGAAGAACAAGGTTGCTGCTGATCTGGCCATGGGATGTTTCTCCTACAGGTAAAAGGGATCATTTTAGAAGGTTTTGGTGGCAAAGGAGTGTGTGAAATGATACTTCAGAATTGTATTTGGTCCAAAGCCTAAACAACTTTTCCCTAGCCCTTACAACAACCCTCCAAAAAGTATTTTCTTCTTGGGGCTAACGTTTTTTAGCCCCAAGAAGTGCACAAGGAAAGCACTTAATTTGGCTACAAAAACTGCAAGGGAGGGCAAGGGTGGTATCTCAGTTCATAAAGTGTTTTCTAGCACAATTATGAGTCCTGAGTTTGATTCCTAGCAACCAAGTAATAAAACAGAGCATGGGTACAAATCCACAGTACTTGAAGGCAGAAATGTTCTGATCCTTGGAATTCACTGGCAATCAGCCCAACTTAAAAGAATTGTTTAATGTCAATGAAGAAGCCTTTTCTTCAAAACATTGATGGTACAAGAGGGATGACACTTGGATGACCTCTCCACATACACATACATAGACACACATGTGCCACCAAGTATTAACACAGACACACACAGACACACATACAGACACACACACACACACACACACACACACACACATACACACACACACACACACAACTACTCCATACTCCAGCAAACATGAAATCCTGTTGACCTGTTGTAATCTTTGCTTATCTACGGTGAATAACAAAATACCTTAAAAGTGAATTCTGCTGTTCACAGAGCAGAGGTGAGATTTTTTTGTGTCTCAATCTTTAAATCTTCATCATCTTATAATATTGATTACATATTGATCTACTTTCCAAGTGGGAGCATATTTGATAGAATTTCTTACCCAAAGTATCAAAAAGCCTTTGACTTGTTTCCTTTTACTTATACTGACTGTTCTTCACTCTCAACTGTCTTCAAATGTTCTTTCTATATGGTACTAGGTCTAAAAGTTACTTTACAGTGTACTATATAGCTACCACATGAAATGAAATACATTTCCTTATGAAGACAGAGCTATGAAATCTGTTGCTTCCAACAAGCACATGTATTCTGGCCACATCTTCAAATAAAACATCACTTTTTAATTGTCCACAAAAGAATGTGATTTCAGCTACTATCATCATCATTGTCTTCTTTGTTACCATCCAATATCATTTCAAATATTAAGATCCTATGCTAGAAGTCATCTTTGATTTGGCCTCTGCATAGTGCCTGTCAGAAGTTTGGCTTTTCATCTGTACTTGGCACTAGAGAAATAAATTGCAAAGAAACCTTAGGATTACCTATAATCTCTTTAAAAATAGTGGTATATGTGCCTTTCATATTTTACTTCCAGTGGAGAAGGTGAAGATGACTCTGGTGTGAAAACCATTTCCAGCATGGTTTATGGGCAGTACAGAGTTTGAAATCTAAAAAATGTCATTACTTATAGGGATATCCAGAGGATCATGTGAGGCCCCAGCAATAGTTTGCTTGTCACTAAAAGTTAGAGACAAAAATAGCATGTGGTGACTTCTGAACCCAGACCAGTTTAGAGGCTACTACCATGGGTGCTGGCTCTTTTTTTACAATTTGCAATTTATAGTAAGAGTAACTCTAGTGTTTTCTAGCTCAGTTTAGCTTCCAAATTGAGGGGGAAAGTACAAATGGAAAAAGTTATGAAGAGTGAAAAGTTTCAGAGTGATACTGAGGTCTGCTAGTTGTTCCTATAGTAATATATATCTGTCAGCTTCAGGATACAATATAGCCAGAAGGACAAACACATGGAATTCCATGAGAAATAAAGCCACAAGCACAACACATGTGAAATAAGGAGCAACTGACAAGACTGTCAAAGGCTACCACTAAGGAAACTCTTCAGTCTTGTGGGCTATCAGGAAAGCGTGAATCAGGCAATATGGAAAGGAATTTATTCATCTTATTTATGGTTCTTAAAAGTGTTTCTTTTGCATGGCTAAACAATGAAAACATGTTAAACTATATGAACAATTTCTGGCAATGGAGTACAGCTTTAAAACACATATTAATTAAGTATTGTATCTCCAGAGTAAATGATCACTTCAATGGCAATCTGTGTACAATGTGTTTCATAGCATATGTAGTAAAAACATGAAAAATATGAAAGAGATAGCTAGTTCTGGATAATTTTGATACAGTCCTCAGAGAGATTTAACATTGTCTGAGACATATTTCTTATGTCCTTTATTTTGATTTTGATGAAAATTTATGATGGTAAGGGGAAAAATCTTTTCAAGAAAGTGGTTAGCAGGTGTTGACTTTATGATGTGAAGGACTCAAAGAGTGGGTGAAAATGGCCAGGCAGTGGTTTGAATATGTGTGAGTACAGTTCACAAAAATTTTCAGGCTGAACAAAATTTCTGAATGCTTAATGATTTTGGAAAGCTTTTTGCAAGGTTGACACAGACAGCTGCAATTATCTGTCCCTTCCTACACGCTTGTCTGAAAGTGAATACTCTTTCTTAATTGGGTGAACAGTTTGTATTCAGAGATTTTTAAAGGACTGACTTCACTTTTCTTATTTTAATTCACAGGACCAGGGTGTCCTCTGCTATCCATTATAATATGAGCTGCAAAATCATGTAATATATAATTTAAGGTCCATAAAGCTTTATATGGTTTGTCCCTCCTGCGTTTGCTTGTTATTATTCCAAGGGAATGTTTCAACAGCCAATAATAATAATAATAATAATAATAATAATAATAATAATAATAGCATCTTACATACAAAATGTGAAAAGAATTTTTCCCTACTTCTAAAATGCCTCATTTAATATAGAAATTGATTGTAACACTCAACCTCTCATTTGTTTGTGTAAATTTGGAGGTCAGGGTTAATGGTAGATATCTTCCTTAATTGCTTTCTACTCAATGTATCTTATGTATATATGTGTATGTATGTATGTATGTATGTATTAGTTTGTCTATCCATCTGTAAGTCTGTCTATGCATCTGTCATCTATGTATCTGTACCTATCTTCTATTTTCTATTTATTTTGTGTACATTGTGTCTTTATGTATCATGTATACTTACATACATTCTCATGTATGTGTGTGGATAGAGATATACTTATGTGCATGTAAGGGTAAAGGCCAGAGGTCAATGTTGGGTGCCTTTTTCAATCTCTTATCTACCTTAATGTTGTGATAGAATCTCCCCCTTTACTTGAATGTTGCTTAAATGATCTGATTATCTTGATTTTGAGCTCCACAAAATGCCTGTTTCTGACACATCAGTGCAAGTACTACAGAAAAATGACACAATCCCAGATTTTACATTGGTGCTGGAGTTCCTAATTAGGTATGCATACTCCAACAACTACTTTACTGACTGAATCCTTTCCTCGGGTTACCTTCACTTTATTGAATCTAATGAATTTGGCTAGATTTCCAAGCCAGCAACCCTAGGAATCCTCCTGCCTCTACTTATCAAGTTCTGGAATTACTCGCACCTGCTACTACTTCCAGCTATTAAGTAAGTGCTAAGGATTCAAATCTAGGCTCTTATTATTGCACAAAAATCACTTTATTTCTTGAGCCATCTCCTGTGAGCGAATAAGCAAAATTTTAAAGTTTATATCTATTTATACTATCAAATCTGCATTTTTTTTTTGGTGGATAAATGCCTGGTCAGAGTAAGAAGGAGGAAAAAGGTACAAAGGTTAGATGTGTGCTAATTAGATATATTCTGAAATATGTCAATTATGAATATAATGACCATTTTAATAAAAATATAGACCTATTGGAAATAATCTGTTGAGAAATCAAATAATAGATGTTTAAGGACAGGATTTTAAGCCTTCATTAAAATATGTATTGAATCCAGCTACTGAAACAACTTGATTAACCATAAAAGAACACTTCCTCTCCAGTGTTATCATTTAACAAAACTTTTCTCAGAAGACTAATTTCATATCATTCTGTAACTGTGCAGTCATGAAGAACTATTTCCTGCAATGATTCTTCTGCAATATATTTTACTCTAAATGCCAAAGCACAGGTGGAATAGGTAATATGGCTTACTAAAATTTGAGATGAGCCAAGAATAGACATTTTCTTGAAAAACATCTAATTTGAAAACTTATAGGTATAAACATCAAAGCTGTTCTATTAGGACTGAGAAATGAGAAAAATGAAGAGAATAAGGTGAAAACATATGGTAACCTTTAAAAATTTCATAGTATTTTTGATCTGCAGCTGGCTTTCTAAAGGATAATCATATATGAATGTGCCTAAGCTACAATTTACTGTGGCATTCTTTATGATCATTTTTGATGGAAAAATCCCATAAATTCACTATTTTTTAAAGTCCCTATTTTTGAATATAGCGATACTTTCAACAAGTCATGATTATAAGTTCTGTTGTGAAAATTCTGCCAATAACACCACCAGAACCTCCAAGTCCTTAGCTCTATTTTTATGGACATAAAACAGTAAGTGGCCTCCTCAGTCAAACCACATTGACTAACATGTTGTTAGTTAAACATGTTGTTTTCTTTCTGCATGAGAATGAGAAATGATATTGATGTTAGATTTTTTAAAAAAGATTGCATTAACTCAAGTTCTCTCAAGTCTCTATAATATTAGTAACTAAGGACGATGCAAGTCTTTCATAAATTTGAATTTAACCTTCTGAAGTTCAAGCCCGGAACAACCTCAGAGGGGATCTCACATACATGTTATTTCTTGAGTTTAGAAAAGTTAGACAGTACTGCTCCACAAAGTTAGAAGATATAAAAGACTCATACTTGTAATATCATCCTAAAAGCTGACCAGAAGAACTGTGAATTTTAGACTAGCCTATAATAGAGAATGGCACTTAATCTCAAAACAATTATTAGAGTGTTAAGACAGTATGACACCAAGTGGATCAAAACATGGACACTTCTATACAGCATAAATTAAAAACAAAATAGAATGTTATTCATTGTCAATGAGAAACCTGAACTACAAGCAGCACTGTTTTGATACTCTACACATGTTCACAGATGTCGTAATTATTGCTGTGGGTTATGAACACACTTAGTGAGTAGGTGATTTGGAATAGAGAGGACAAAGAAGTGAGTGCCCCCATCCCCTAGGCCAAGCAAAGACCTTCTTCTCTCCAAAACCAAGGACTCAGCCCCAGTTACATACCCACCCCACCATAAACCATACAAAAGCTGGCAGACCACCCCAGCAATTCCTAGCAACACACAGCAGGAGAGATATCACAGGGCCAAACAAACAGCCCCAACCACAAACTGTGTCATCCAACACTGACATGTGGGGATCCAGCAGTGTACTGTTCCAGAGTGAACTAAGAGTGCTGAATAACAGTCAATTGTGAGCCAACTAAGAGCTAAGTGTGTGGCAGCTGGAGACATACAGCTTCCAAACCCACAACTAAGAGTCTACAAAGATCTGACTAAGAGTGACCCAAGGAAACAATGTGCAGATGCCAGTGCAAGAATACAAGAGCAATATAAAGAGCAACAAGGCACCACAAGAAGAAGCTGGTGGGTCTACAACATCAAGACATGAGCATAGCAATGAAAAGGAAACAATCTTAAAAACAACTTTGTTGACAAACTGTGTCATCACAGAAGTACTGAGGTCTTTGAAATTCAGACTCCTGTCCAGAGCAGAGTCAGAGGTGAGGAGGTTACAGCAGCTGGACCCCCCATCCAGAGAGTCCCTCTCCAGGACTGGAGTCAATTCCTAGGGTCTGATCTCAGACTCTCCCAAGCAGACAGGAGCTAGGCTTCGGCTGTGAGGGGCTCCTCCAGCGACTCCTAAAAGAGGGGACCTTGCACATCTGGGCAAACTGTGTCATCAGAGAACTGAGGATTTGAAATTCAGAAGCCTGTTCAGAGCAGTCAGAGATCAAGCAGACCCATTGCTCAGAGGAGACAGGAGACAGGAGACACACAAGCCCTCTTGCCGCAAAGGATTAAGAGCTGACTAATCGTGAACCACTGAAACCATGGGCAGATGCCAGTGCAAAAATACATATAACAATATAAAGAACAATAAGGCAACACCAGAAGAAACTGGTGGTTCTACAACTACAAGACCTGAACAGAGCAATGAAGAGGAAATAGAAGGAAACAACAGCAAAAATACTTTTATTAAGATTATTGAAGCTGGGGCTGGCCGAGATGGCTCAGTGGTTAAGAGCATGGTCTACTCTTCCAGAGGACCCGGGTTTGATTCCCAGCACCCACATGGCAGCTCACAACTGTCTGTAGTTCCAGTTCCCAGTTCCAGGCAAATACCAAGTCAAATAATTAATTAATTAAATAATAATAATAATAATAATAATAATAATAAAGATTATTGAAGCTTTCAAAGAACATATACAAAATTCCTTTAAAGAAATAGGAGAAAATACAAACATAAAATTAGAAAAGATGAAGAAATCCTTGAAAGAAAACCAAGAAAAGATAAACCAAAAAATGAAAGAAATATTCCAGGAACTAAAAACTAAAATAGAAGCAATAAAAAAGGCACAAAATGAGGCAAAGGTAGAAATAGAAAATGTGAAGAAAAGAGCTGGAAATACAGATACAAGCATAACCAACAAAATCTAAGAGATGGAAGTGAGAATTTCTGGAGTGGAAGACTCAATAGCAGAAATAGATACATCAGTCAAAGAAAATATTAAAATCAAAGAAGCAATAATGTTCAGGAAATCTAGAACAACATGAAAAGACCTAACCTGAGAATAATAGGAATAGAAGAAAAAGAAGAATACCAGTTCAAAGGCACAGATAATGTATTCAATAAAATCATAGAAGAAAACTTTTCTAACTTAAAGAAGGAAATGCCTATAAAGATACAAGAAGCTTATAAAACACCAAATAGTTATGACCCCCCAAAAAGTAATATTTTTGAACAAAGGGAAAAATGAAAAAAAGCAGTCTTTATTCATAATAAAAAATGTGAGCAAGAAAAAAATAAAAATAAAATAATATTATTACAAAGTATTTCCTTCTCAAGACAAAAATTGGCAGTATTAGTCATAATTTTATACAAAATAACAATCAGGAATTGTGAGAATCTGGTATATAGACACTGAATCAGTAGTGATAACATTGGATTCTCATGGTATGAATTTGAGGAGAATGCTGACCATGATAGAATTATTTTCTTTAAGGGTATGGCCACAGTGAGTTTAATTATGATCCAGTAAGTTAAAGAACAGCATAAATGGGAGTTTTTTTTCAAGGGGAGATCATAAGAGTGGGTATGAATCTAAGAGGTCTGATAACTGGGTTTGATGAGGTGCATGATGTAAAATAATAAATATATACATAGAAAAGATAGGGAGGTAAAGAAAATTGAAACAGTATTATTGAACCTTACTATTTTGTAAAATAATTAGAAGATATAATTTGAAAAATGAGTTGAATTCTGCATATCTGGATGGTGTTCTTCTATGTTTTTTTTTTCTTTTGGTCAGAGAGACCATAGATGCTTTTTAAATAACACAGACTATTGGCAAGAGTTTTGGGTCCTCACTAATACTAGATGGGAAGAAGATTCCTGAAGATGCACCCACTTTAGATATAGGACACAGATAAACTAAGCTGGAACTGAGCTTGAAGCTTTTGCTTTTGTCTAGTATTCACAGTGGTGGAAGGTGCTATGCTGTCATCCAGAAAGGTAAGCAACCAACAGATCCTGGGTAAACCAAGGCTATAAAAACAACAACCTTCTAGGCAAGATATGCCCAGTGATGCAACAAAGACATGATGTATAAACATCTACTTTTAAATTCAATTTAAAATTTAATTTACATTTTAAAATTTTAAATTCAATTTAAAATTTGAGGCTGACTTTATAGAAGAAATACATTCCTGGTACTAGATGTGGCTAAATGCTGAGGGCTAGTATGAAAGCAGTTTGTGGTGAGGAAATCTGCTACTGATGTCTTTCTAATTGGACAAATACTCAATTGCTTTCTAGGAATACTCAATTTGTTTAGCCTAGTGTTGCCCTCAACTTTGGTCAGAGAAATCTTTTGCAGTGGGTAGCTGTGTCGGTTTTAACAAGAATGGCCTCCATAGGTTGAAATATTTGCAATCTTGGTCACAAGTTTGTGGAACAGTTGGAGAAGGTTTAGAAAGTGTAGCCTTCAGGCTTAGAAAACTCGGGAACATCTGAGAGTAGAGACAGATGCCTGGCTCAAAGGACCTGCCAGGAGATGCAGAGGAAATGCTGTTCTAAGAAAAGCTCAACTATGTTCATAGTAGTGTTATTTGTAATAGCAAGAACCTGGAAACAACATAGATGTCCCTCAACTGAAGAATGGATTAACAAACTGTGGTACATCTACACAATGGAGTACTACTCAGTGTTGTAGTATGTTTTTTTTGGCCTGTTTGGGTTTGGAGATTTGTGACCTGGCACACGTGTGGTGTCGGCGGTGTGGAGCCTGGTTTGTGTGTTTGTAGCTTTTGTCCCCCAAAAGAAATGAATTATATGTTTATATATTTTATATTGTTTGGCTTATATTTTAAGTATATTATTATTTAGCTTTTTTTTAAAATTAATTTATTTTTATGAATTTATTCACCACGTGGTTTGTAGCCCGTGGCTCACTTGAATTTTTATATGTTTTTTTTTCGGGGGACGGATGGCGACTAGTAAACTCCACCCCTCCTTCCTATCTGGCTGCCTCTGATTCTCTACCCACTTCTATGGTGCTCTGCATGGGTCCAAACAGTTTTTATTTATATCGTACAGAGAACATTCCACCACATTTTGTACTCAGCAGTAAGAAAAAATGCTATCCTAAAATTTGCAGGCAAATGGATGGATTTGGAGAATATTCTCCTGAGTGAGGTATCACAAACTCAGAAAGATAAGCAAGGGATGTATTCACTCATTAGTGGACTCTAAACAAACAAACAAACAAGAAAAAAAGCAAAGCATGCCCAAGCTGCAAACCACAACCACTGAACAGCTTGGGGTCAGAAATACCCTGGACTGACACCTTGGATCCCGCTCCCCCTAGAGGAACACTTGACTCACTCTTGAGGGAGGGTGGAGAAAACTCGATCTGCCAGGAGTGGAGAATGAACTAAGCAATATTGGCGTAGTAGGACCATGGAACTGCCTGCTGCCTGCCCAGGGAGGGGATGGGGATTTGTGGAGAAGAAAGAATGACCTGATGTGGTGGGAGGGGGAAAGGATCTTGAATAAGGATATACAAGGTTAGAAAGTGTGACTTCTTTGTTAATAATAATAATAATAATAATAATAATAATAATAATAATAAAAGGAAAAAAAAGAAAGAAAAGGTACGGAACCACATGGCTGAACAAGATGGATTAGATTGAGAGTGCAGTGCAAGTGCTAGTAAATTGTATGCCTGGGCCCTAGGTCAATCAGGGTAAAAGTAAACAAACAAACAAACAAACAAACAAAAACCACCACCACCAACAACAACAGCAAAAACCAGTTTGTCCTTTTTAGATTCAGTATATAACTGAGGATATCAGGCCCAGTGTCAGTCTCTCTCTTTGCCTGTTTCCTATAAATCAGAATATAAAGATCTTAGCTTCTGCTCCAGAGCCATGCATGTTTACCTTCCAACATGGTGAACATATATTAATCCTCTAAAACTGTAAGCCAACACCCAGTTTAAATGCTCTACTTTACAAGAGTTGCTTTGGTCTTGCTGTCTCTTCGTACCAATAGAACAATAACTAAGACAGCAGCTACTAATTCACAGACTGATAAGTGATCAAATTGCTGAGAATCAGTGACTATTGAATGAATATTCCACTCTAAATGGAGCATTCATTTCACCGTATCTGAGGCTCAGGGTTAGGGTTAGGGAGGAAGAGAGGCAGGAGGACTGTAACAGAAGTAGAATGGCAAAGAATGTGATGAAATGTTGTTCTATAGCTATAACATGGCCACTGCAATCATAAATACACAGCATCTATGGATGGATGCTTGCATAAGAATACACTAAAAATACATGAAAGTAATACTACTACTTAGGTAGTGGCCAGCAAGAACTTAAAAATAGGGTTGAGAGAGGATGACAGGGGTGAACCTGAGCACAATTTATTAAATAAATACAATAAATTGTCAAAATATTAAAATGGGGAAAAGATAATAAAAGCTAACACTGAACTTGAGATGAAATTCATACTATACTACAAGATTGTTAAAAAGAGATTTCCTTTTTCTTAGTACAGGGCTGAGTAGATAACAAACATTTTTAAAGCAACCATCTGAGAAAGCTGTATTTCTCATGTTTTTGGAAGATGAAGAATAGAAACTTGTCCTGCTTCAGAGCCAGTTATTATAATGCTAGTCTCTGCAGCTCAGCTTTAACAGTGGACAGGATTGAGTGAGTCTTTTGTGGTAGACATATTTGTAATACCAATGTAAAACCAATGTAATACCTAGAGTCTCACAAATTTCCAAACATAAATGTTAACATTAGGTAGAAAAATTCTCCCCTTTCCATATCTCTGTTAAGGGATATCTTCCCCATCTTCATTCTCCTTCCTCACCTCCTTTTCTCCTCCTCCTTGATTTCTCCTACACCTCTTCATCATCTTCTCACTATTCCTTCCTCATCCTCCCACTTCTCCTCTGTTGTTCTCTTCCTACTCTTCCTCCTCCTTCTTCTATCTCAAATTAAAACTCAAAGTCTGAATAAGATCCACACGCCCAATTGCCCCAACTTAGTCTTCCTTTGAGTTTATTTTTTATTCTCATCCTATGTGGGTCTTACTGTTATTCTGTCTCTAGCTATGATGTATTTTGGAATATTTCATTTTTACAGACATGTTGTGATATCCTTAATTTAAATAGTTAGAGTATCAAGAGAAAATCAAGGTATCATAATCACTGAACACATCTGTAAATTATGGAATAGAAGTTGGTAGAACTAGAGTTACTTAGGCTTATTCTAGAATTTCTGATTACATTTCATACCTAGTGTTGCTAATAACATTGGATTTGAAAGTGATTTCTTTTCTGATGAGCGACAGAGACAGAGAGTCTTTGAATTTGGATATGAGGAGAAGAGGAGAGGAGTTGGAGACATAAACCATGATCAGAATATATTGTTTGGAAAAAATGTAATTTCAACAAAAGAAAAATGGAAAAAATAAAATTATTAAGCTTTCAGATAACACACGGCAAGTTTACTTTCATCACTGATATGATTTTGAAGAAATATTACATAGTGACAATGATATGCATCATGATTCTGGAAAATACATGCCCAACCCTTGAAAGAAGATATAAAGGAATATCTCAGGCAAGTAGTTTCAGTCAATGAGAACTTATAGACCATAACTTTTTTCTGAAATGAATCTCCAATCTTGGGTTTGTTTCACTGAACTCTCTGATATATTTTTTAAAGAAAATTCTCTTTATTCTGAAAAAATTGTATTCATAATACTAACAATGGGAAAATATTTCTAGGACACCAACAATTTCTTTTAATATTGTTTAATGTACTGCACTTCAACAACAACTGCAGGATAAATGCATGCTTGGAGTGAGGCATAACATGAAGATTTTAAACATTCAAGGGGAAAGTATAACTAACTATGCAGGAAGAACAGTTGTATTTGACAAAGATCGGGTAACTCCTCCACATTTTTGTCTGAGTCCTGTGTGCCCACCAAGCAATAACATATAACAGAGAGAGAGAGAGAAAGAGAGAGAGAGAGAGAGAGAGAGAGAGAGAGAGAGAGAGAGAGAGAGAGAGAGAGGGAGGCAGGAAGGGAGGGGGGGAGGGAGAGAAAAACATACATATACAGACACACATACCCCCAAAATAAACTTGAACATCTTATAGGTGAATATCTAATCACTTACTGGGAATAACTTACAGATTCATCAAACATAATGGCAATAATGACTTGTGACTAAAATATATTTTAGTTATATTGATCTGTTTTTTATTCAGCTAAGTATATGCTATGACTTTTGATACATAAATATTCTTTGCATTGAATGAAGCAGACTATTTCATATAGGCTCTTCCATAAAAAAAATCTACTTCTCTATTACTGTTGCAGTTGCTCCGGACATGCCACTTTCTGGTCTCTATGTTCTATGGAGGTCTTAAAATAAAACTGTGATTTTTTTTTAAAAAAAAGTAAATAGTGGAAAACTTTAAAAAGTATGTAAATGTTCAATGACCAACAAATCACCAAACATTCATTAAACAGAAGAAATGCAAAACTGACATTAATTAAAGCTTGTTCTCTCTCCTGAGAATGCAGTTCAGTGTTTGACTAGCTGGCATACACATGTTCCTGGATTTGATCTACAATAGGACACATATTTTTTATGGTTTTGTTTTGTATACATATACATACATGCATAGGAATAAAAACTAAATGTTCTATTTTTTATAAATTTCAGTTTTAATAAATTTTTTCTATTGCTCATTATATGCCTTCTCTTTTTATGCCCATTTGATAATTTATGCTTTATGTATTTACAGCCATTTATAAAAGTTTACTTACTATTTAAAAATTTGTTGTGTTTGAATCTCCATTTATTACTCATGGAGCACATTTTAATTGCTCTTTTATGTTTTATATTAGCAGTTTTTATGCTGTAAAAAAATTACCCCCAATTTAAAATATAAAGCAATGATCAGTTATCATCTCAAACATTGTGTTGGGAACAGGGGTATGGCTGTGGCTTAGTTGGGGACTGTGGCTCAGTGTGGCCAATGAGGAAACAGACTGTGGTCATTGGAGTCTAAACAACCACTTTCAATCCCATTCACATAGCTCCTAACAGAAGGCTTCAGTGACAAACTGCTTCACTCATACTTCTTTATATCCACTAATATGACATGATAACTGCTGATTCCTGAGCTAGTAATATCTGCAGATGAGAAACAGGAAACAGTAGGGAGGAAGGGAGAGGTAAGGGGGGGGAAGCAAAGGAAACCCCAAATAGGTGAGAGAGAGGGAGGAGGAGGGAGAAGAAAAGGGGAAAAGTGGGAGAGGGAGAAGGGGAGAAGGAAATAGAGAAAAAGGCAGGGAAGGAGAAAGGAAGGAGGGAGAGGGAGGAGAGAAAAAGGGAGGGGGAGAGAAGGAGGAAGGAAGAAAGAAGAGAGGCAGGGAGGGATACAGAGAGAGAGAGAGAGAATAAGAATATTCCATGATCTATATATTTCTGGCTTGCTTTGAACTCATAATCTTGCTTCCCTGGCCTCTGTGGTTCTGAGAATAGAAGCATGCACCACATATCTAAATAGTAATTTGAATAGATTCCTATCCTTTGGCCTTCCATATTCTGTTTACCAAAATTCTAGCTAATATATACAGAATGCTGGCACAGGTGGATACATGGATACCAGCCACCACAGGTCATGGGCAGTTAAATCCTACATGTATGCAATGGTTCGTCCTCACAATATTACATTATTATTTCTCATTGTTTATCTGTCACTTACTGCTTTTAAAATCAATTGAGAATTGTTTGTGATAAAATTATATTTCTGTTGGAGCAGTCTTGTAGGGTTTTGATAATAAAATTTAGTTTTAATAATTTAATTTTGTATTAATGTTTTTGATTATCATACAAAGAAGAGTTTCATTATGTCATTTTCACAGTGCTCATCCCTCATCCCTGAGCTCCTGTCTGTTTCTGTGGTACATATGTTCTAGTACTTTTGATTTACTTCTTAAGCATTTAGACATCTTGATCCCTCTCCCAGTTATTTTTCTCTTCTTACTTCTTACATGCATTTAAGTGGACAAATAGAGATATAAAATGTTGAAGTGTTCTTATCATATTCAAATGTCTTAAGGACTTGTAAAGAGGTCTCAGTATTTCCAATATTACCTTCCAAAGGGTAGTATGATCAGTGGTTAAATTATTGACTCTAGAGGCTTTCATCACGTATGGATCTCAGGAAGGCCTCTTGCCTCTCACTTAACAGATCCTTTATGCCATTAGAAATGCCAGACCATATATGCATAGTAGGCATTCATATAAATTTTTTTATGAATGTGTGTGGGCTGTTTTGGTGCTTTACCCTGAATCATAATATATGCAATATGGTATTGATATATGTGTTATTGAAAACATCTTAAACCATTTTCTTTATACAGTAATTTAAAAAAATACAGCTTGTATGAAAACAAAGCTGAAATACAGATATCAAATATTTGGAAAAGATTAGTTAAACATTTAATTAAGAAGTAGAAGAATAAAGAACAATTATTATAAATATTTAAAAAAGATAATAATTTCATATTAATCTTTTAGTTATTGTTCTTTTGTTGCTGTGACAAAATGAACTAGGTTTCTATACTAATTCAGTGTTTTTGTGATGTGAGGCACCATGCAGTATTACATAAATGAACACAAATAGGAAATAGCCATTCTCTAATGAATGAAGAAAGGTTTGTGTGAAATACTATGCTACATTTATATTTTAATCATATTCTATTTTATAAGGGTGTTTGTATATTTTAGACATACTCTTATTTTGCCCTTAGCAATAGTATATCAAACATGTCTAAGAAGTTTGACATTAATATCAGGTAAATGAAGTCACTGGTATTCTGTGACATGTTGCTTCGGCATATTGTAAACAGATAATTCCAAGTTTCTATTTCATATAAATTCTGAGTGATATTTTTAGTTGTTCAAATTAATGTAAAACTAAGTAGCACATTTTTCTCTAAATGCATATCCTTATATAACAATTTTCATAAATAAGGCAAAGCAAAATACAGATTTATACATTACAGCATGTTTTATTTATTAAATTGTTCTGAGACAAAGTTAACATTTGTGGAGCAAGAAGACTTATTATTGTTAATTCAGAACCAAAGGAGTGTTGGTGGAGAGTGCTGTAAATGCTAGATAGGCCTGTCGTGATGGGCAGCACAACACTGGCTGTGTTCAAGCTGCCTTGTGAGTTCTTGTTAAAGGGAAATTTGAATGAGAAGAAGATTCAGATGAAGGAATCAATTGCTTCCCTTTATATTCAGCAAGATAAGCTCCCCGAGATTTGTGTTATGCACCATGATACAAGTTTCAGGATAAATCTTTCTCCTATTTGAAGCTGCTTTACTTAAAAGAAATTAGGTATTGTTGACAATATGAAATAAAGGACACATAGAAGAATCTTTCTCACTAAATACATTCTCACCCTGCTCTTGCTCTGCTAGTCCTGAACTCACCAGACTGGCTCATGAGATGGATTTTTTAAAAATACCAATTAGCAAGGTGACCTTTTCAAATAATCAGTGACTTTGCTTTTTTAAAAATCAAAATGCAGAAATTGTAAAGCAGAATATGTGGAACACGGAGATTGAACAAGGGAGTAAGGTAAACGCAATTTTGGATGACAAACATCAATTTACAACAGATTTGCTCTTCACCATGTATAAGCTGGATTCAGTAGAGGAACACACAGTAGCTTTTGTATGCGATGGTGGAATCAAAACTATTGGTTCAATAATAAAGTCCCAATTCTGTGATAAATCTAAAAAATAAAATAATCAATGACTTTTATAACACACATCATCACAGGCTCCAAAGATATTTGTTCATCCAAAAATATGGAATTTCTCTAATATTATGTTTGTTTAAAAATTATTTGCCGGGTTTTCAGGTATTAATTAGTAGATCAGTCAAGAATCTTAGATTTTTTAATTTATAACAACTTGAAAATCCTTTAAAATTTTTTGCAACTTCTGCAATGAGCTATTATGCCATTTATAAGCATGAAAACAAAAAGAACAACATGTAACTGTTCTGTGTGGTTGTTTAAAAATGAATTTTTAAGATGAATTAAAAGATATATGGCATCTTTTTTATATTACTTCTCTTCTTTCCTGCTTTACATTTTGAAAAGAAAGTTAATAACTTCAGTCTCATAGAGCTATTATAATAATTGATATAAAATAAGTTATGCAAAATACAGTTTTACTAGCATATAAAGATTGCTCAAAAAATTTGCTAAATAGACACATAGATGAATTTTCCTGCCAGCCTTCATCCTTAAATCATGTTTCCCTACAAGGATTAAAAAATGTCATTTCCCCCTGTTGGTTACCTTTATTAATTTACTACTTCATTACTGACTGAAATAATTTTGGAATATACTTAGCATTCTAAGTTACAGCTATATACCTACAATATCCAGAATGTTAACTCAAATAGAAAACAAAAAAGACAGGACTGTTTCAATATTGGAATATCTTTACGATCATTCTTTTATAATGTTCATAATGTCAATAAAATATGACTCAATAATCTGTTCCTTATTCTCACCTATCGATTTATCATCATCTATCTCTCCACTCATTCATTTATCATCTATCCACCAATTCACATCTCTGTCCATCCATTATCTATTGATTATATAACCATATATTTGTTTGTCTACCCTTTACGTTTATCATTTATCAATATATCTATCAATTGATCTATCTATATTATTATATATTAAACAATCTATATATTATTTGATCTATTAATGATCTCCCTGATCATTGATGCATTAGTCTAGCTTTTATTTATCTGTCATCTCACTCTGATCTGTATATTGTCTATTTATCATCTAATAATTATATAAAATTGGTGAAAAAATATCTGTTGAGAGTTAAAACCTAGTAGAGAAAAAATGAAAGATTTGAGGAAGAATGGTTTAGACTTATGGATCAATGAAATCGATCCGGACATTAACACAAAAGCCTATGAACACTTGATCTTTGACAAAGGCCCAAAATATTCAATGGAAAAAAAAAGATAGTATCTTTACCGAATGGTGTTGGTATAGCTGGAGGGTAATGTGAAGAAAAATGCAAATAGATCCAAACCTATCACCCTGCACAAAGCTCAAATCCAAGTGGATCAAAGACCTCAACATAAAACCAGATACACTAAAATTGACAGAAAAGAAAGTGGGAAATACCCTCCAATGAAGTGGCACAGGTGACCACTTCCTAAATATAACACCAGTGGCACAGGCACTAAGAACAACAATCAATAAGTGGGACCTCCTGAAACTGAGAAGCTTCTGTAAAGCCAAGGACACTGTCAATAGGACAAAATGACAGCCTACAGAATGGGAAAAGATTTTCACCAACCCTACAGGTGATAGAAGACTGATCTCTAAAATATATAGAAAACTCAAGACACTAGAGCCCAAAACCTTGAATAACCCAATCAAAAAATGGGGTTGAGAAATAAAAAGGGAATTCTCAGCAGAAAAATTATAAATGACTGAAAGACATTTGAAAACGGGCTCAACATCTTTAGCCATCAGAGAAATGCAAATCAAAACAACTTTGAGATACCACCTGACACCTGTCAGATTGGCTAAGATAAAAGACACAGATGACAGCCTATGCTGGAGAGGTGTGGAGCAAGGGGAACACTCCTCCATTGTTTTTGGGAGTGTAATCTTGTTCAGCCACTCTGGAATGCAGTATGGTAGTTTCTCAGAAAACTGGGAATCAATCTCCCCAAGGATCCAGCAATACCACTACTGGGCATATACCCTAAAGATGCACATTTGCAGTCCAAAGGCATTAGCTCAACTATGTTCATAGCAGCATTATTCATAATAGCAAGAACCTGGAAACAATGTAGATGCCCCTCAAATGAAGAATGGATTAACAAACTGGGGTATATATATCTACACAATGAAGTACTACTCAGCAGTAAGAAAAAATAATATCTAAAATTGCAAGCAAGTGAATGAATTTGGAGATTATCCTCCTGAGCAAGGTATCTCAAACCCAGAAAGATAAGTAGGGGATGTACTCACTCATTAGTGGACTCTTAAACAAAAAAGCAAGTAGCAAAGCATGTCCAAGCTGCCAACCACAACCACTGAACAGCTTGGGATCTGAAAAACCTTGGACTGGCACCTTGGATGCCAATCCCTCTAGAGGAACACCTGACCCAGTTTTGATACTGGGGTGAAGAAAGTGGATCTGCCAGGAGTGGATGCTGAACTAAGCCATATTGCCACCTTGGGACCTCCTGCTCTTACTGGGGAGGAGATAAAGAGATATGGAGAAGAGAGAGTGACTGGAAGGGATGGTAGGGGGAAGAGAGCTTGAACAAGAATATCCATGGATAAAAAATATGACTTTATTCATAATAAACAAATAAGATAAAAAAGTATTCAAAATACTGAGTTTTTATTTTAATGTAATTTCCTTAGTGTGTGATATTATGAATTAAATATTATTAAAATATGTATTCAATTATCAATATGTTGAAATGTATTATCCATTCTGTTGTATACAAATATTCATAATGTAATCTATGTTATTTAGGTATGGCTTATTTAATCAGTAAATAGAATCAGATAAAATTATTTATTTCCACGATTGATTGCTAGTGGTCTTATACCATGAGGTAGAGAGCCTGGAAGAGATATACATATACATTTGTATAATGTTTCTCACCACATGATGGCCTTTCCAACTTTGAAGTTAAGAAAGCTGCCATTAGGCAAGTAGATGGAACTAGAAAAATCCTAAGTGAGGTAGCACTGACAAAGAAGATAAATATGGTATATATTTGCTTTTATATGGTTATTGACCATTAAATAAATGATAGCAAAGCTACAATCTGAGGACCCAGAGAGTTTACATATATAGCAACAGCCTGTGTGGACACATAGATCTCTCTAGAAGGGGTAAAATGAATAGGTTTTACAGGTGGACTAGGGGCACGAAGACTGAAACTGGAGGATCTGGTGAAGAAGTGGGGAGGATCTGGGGTTAAAGAGAGAATGCAAATAGATATAGCTAGAATTGAGGGGTGTTTGAGGTTTGGTAAGGAAATCTAGAACAGTGGGGACTTCCTAAAACATGTGAAGGTGATACTATGCTGTCTTCAAAGAATGAGGAAGACACAATCCCAATAGTCCATTCCTTGTCACCAAATGAAGCTTTCAGTACCAAGACTGTGCTACAGGTAATTGAGTTGTTGGCTAAGGCGTCCCTTTGAAATTTCCAAACAGACCAGTCTGTTGCAAAGAGTATAGGTTAGCACAGACTGATGACAAGAGAGCCTCATGGCTGAGGAAAACACCCTCACAACTCATTGAATATACAGTCTTTGTATGAGAAGGTACTGTGTAGGATACCATAAAAGAAATGTAGACAACAACTTCACAAAACCTTTGATCTACCATCTGTCCTCTCTTCAAAATATACCATGGCAATAGGGGCACAAATCTTGTGAGATGCAATGTCTGCCTTAAGGCCCATTCCATAAGATGGAACCCATAGTTAACACTGCTTGAATTACCAAGACATAAAGACTAAGTATTCCAGAGACATGGGGTAAACCCAAATACTATTTTTTTTTAAAGTAACAATAAGTAACTTCTAATGATATCCTGCTGTAAACCAGTGCTTATTCAACCCTTATCAGATAATCTATTCCTGCAGCAGGTGGGAACAAATACAGAGATGTGTGTGTGGTGTGTGTGTGTGTGTGTGTGTGTGTGTGTGTGTGTGTGTGTGAGAGAGAGAGAGAGAGAGAGAGAGAGAGAGAGAGAGAGAGAGAGAGAGAGAGAGAGAGAGAGAGAGAGAGAGAGAGAGAGAGAGAGAGAGAGAGAGAGAGAGAGAGAGAGAGAGAGAGAGAGCTATAAATGGGATGTCTCTAACAAATCCCATCCCTTTTAGCAGGCAGAATGAATGTAAGAGCCAGAGGAGACAGAACACTCCGGGAGAATAGGGGCCCCTAAATAGACTGAGGAAAGTCCATATGAACTAACAGACTGAAGCAATAAGCAGTAAGTCCTATGTGGGTCTGCACTGGGTCCTCTGTGATTATGTTATAGCTTTTAGTTTAGTATTTTTATTAGACTCCCAAGTGTGTGAAAAAAAAAAAAAGTCCCCGATTCATGTGTCTTTGCTTAGGGTTCTTCTCCTTCGATTGGTTCATTTTGTACAACTTTGATGTGATAGTTTTGGTTTTTATCATATTGTATTTTTGATATGTTTGGTTGTTATTTCCTAGAAACTTTTTTATTCTAATGAGAGATAGAAAGATAATGGAACTGAATGGGAGAGTATGTGGGCAGGAACTTGGAGGAATGGAAAGAAGAAAAACTGTAATCAGGATACATGTATGAGAAAATAATCTAGTTTCAAGAAAAGGGGAAAATTTTCAGAAACCAAATTAAGCTTTCATTGCATATAGAGCTGTACAATTATATACTGTAAGCTAAGAATATCTTATTTCTTAGTATAGTTTCCCTAAACTCACGTGTTTTGTTGTGGTAAGTACAATACAGACCTTTCTAGATGACTCTAAGCAACTCAAATATGTCAAGACCTCCATCCCCTTGTTAACTAAAAATATGATATATGAATGTAAAACAAGTTTAAAGTCTTTTGGAAAACCATAAAGCACCTTCACTCACTGTCATTATAATGGAGGCATCTTCTTTCAGTGCTGTGAAGGCGGCAGCCAGATTCATCCTGATTTCCAGACCAGAAGTGTGGGGCTGTCACACCACTACCCTTTCACATTATCTTCTACATGCAAATAGCTTCCCAAACTGCACCTGCATTTGTATATGCTTGAAATCAGAAACAATCTAATCAAATCTGTTTGTGAGGTTTTATCCCTTTAATTTGGGATCCTTCATTCATAGTAGGAATCAAAATGTTAAATTTTTCCTTAGGCTAACAGTCTGCCATTTTCTCCATATTTTTATGTTTGTGTATTGGCAATGTCATAAGTTTGGTAACATTTGATCTCAACCTAAAAGCTGTTACTATTATCTAAGGGATGCTAATGTGAGCTTGCCAGTCACACCTCAGAAGATCTTCAGGAAAGGCCTCCAAGAAAACCAATTGTTAGTCTCTATCCTCCTAGTCATTCATTTTTAGAACTACTAAATAATCAACTGGGTTTCCTGAACATAACTTTGTATTTTGTGAGATGTAAATTGTGTAACAGCAAAAAACTATATTTCTTTTTTTAATTAATTAATTATGGTATTTATAGCTACTAACTCATGATTAAAATAAATACCACTAAAATGAAATAAAACAGTAAAAAGAAAAATATATATTAAATTACATAATTTTTCTAAAGAAATGTATTTTATTTGCAGGATACTAGAAGCATTTATAAAAGTGAAGGTAAAAGATTACCCTCATAATAATGACATGAACATCAAAATCACTAATAACCATGATATAGCTTTTTGTCCTGACAGCATTAGCTTTTGCTAAAGATGAAGAAAATAGCTGCAGAGATGTGAGTTTAAGCCATATTCTATAGCAACATAAAGAAAAAACATATATATATGATTGCAGTTTCATTGTAGGATGTATAACTTAGAAATCTCTAACATGTTGTATTCAAAATGTCTGTTGAGAAGATGTTTACATCTGAAATTGTTTGCCAGAGAACAAAATAAAGCACAGCTATTTGCTCAGTCAGAAATAGTAAAAAAAAAATGAGGTAATGCTGTATGGTAGGAAAATGAATTACAAATATAAAAGTATAGATGCAAATTACAAACACTTAAAGAAGAAAAAAGGTCACAGAAGATTTATCTTGCTATATTTTATGTGTGGTTGTGCTTCTGTGTCTGTGTATGTGTTCATGTGTGTGCACTCATGTGTGCATGTGTGCTTCTTTAAATATCTTGAAGACTTGTGTACATACATAGTAGAAGTTTAGATACATATTTTAGAAGGAAAACCATAAAATCCATGATGTGCTCCTTGGGAATGAGGAAAGGAGGATGTATAGTGAGGAAGAAAATTGAATCAGGGAGGGAAGGAAATGATATCTGAAAAATACTTATAAACTTATAATAAAAATAAAATAGCATGCTGATGGATCCTTCACAGTACCTGTCCAAGCAGTCTTTTAGATTCTCTCACACATGATTTAAGAAACATGAAATAGTGGCCATTATTTATTCAGACCTCAGTGTATGCTGCTCTATCTTACCTGGGCTGTATGAAACTAGAAAAGCTTCCCAATGATTCTTGATTACTATGATATCTAAAATGGTTTAGAAACACTTATTTGACATCTACTTAACAACACACAATCTTTGAGATTCTGCACCTGCAGGAGAAATAGGCTCTATCTTAAAAAAAAACAAAAAAAAACCAAATGGAATAGGGATTAATACATTGCATGTTACATGCTGGCTATAAAAATTTTCCAAAGTTATTGACAACAAATATTGTTCTCTGAATCCTTAATGCATGTTTTTTCTTCATATGTGCATGTTTAAAAAGCTATGCATATTTCCCAAAAGAAATAGACTAAGAATGCACAGACAATGACAGTTAGGAAGTAGACATATAATCATGAAATATCACACTCATGAGATAAGGATCCAGGATTGCTGGCAGTGCAATTTATATTTTTTTTTTTTGAAAAATCTTTCCTTTTTTTCTTGGCAATGCTATTTTAGTCTTTCCAATATAAATGATATAAATGTATGCTTAGAAGATGATTCATTCAACTTCTCTTATTTACAAAATAAGTTTCTGCCAGGTCTTGGTTGTTTACTGAGGTTTCTGAAGTTAAAAGAGAAAGAGATATTCCTCCTACGGTGCGTTTTCTTTCTGGAAAATTACAGTCCATGTAATATAGTTTCTGATTATAATAAGTTCTAGAGGAAAACTATAGATTATGACTGGAGGTATTCAAGTGGAGTTTACAACCTAGAGCTGAAGAAAAAAGAACAATTTGACTTCTTTTTATGATAGCCAAGGATGTTAGTGGACTCAAATTCATATTACTATTTTTAGAAAATACAGTTTGTATAAAGCACACAAATGACAATTTCCTAAACATTAAAACTGTTAAGTTGTTTGATTTCTCACTTAGCTAAAAATATACCAGAAGGTGTGTGCATATAGATTGGAACACTGCTGTTCATGCTAGTGTTTTAATTGTAAATGAGAGATACAGAATTTTAGAATGATACCTGATTGTTCTGGTAATAAGAAAAAGCCTTAAAATAATTTTTCAAAATGGAACTCATGTTCAAGACTCTTTTAGATGCTGAAAATGAGAAACAACATGAGCAAAAGGTAGATACAGAAAGTAATCGTGAGGGGTAACAATGAGGCCAGCAAGCTCTGTGCTCTTGCCGAGTATTACAGGGATAGAGCTGGCAGAGACCAGAAGTAAAATCAGAAATTGGTTGGTTCCACCTGCTCCATTTAAGAGATAAGCTGTCAGGAAACACTTGGTACTCAGCAGTAGAACCTGTGTCCCTCTGCAGGAAGCAGAGACATGACGGGTATTAGTCTAGGGAATTCATGCCAAGCCAGAGATGATCATTCCTGTTTTCCACTGAGATAGAGGAAAGCATGCCAAAACCTGAGGTAATGTCTGTTATGAGTTTTTTTGTGGGTACCGGACTTTCGTTACAGTTTGTGTATGTATTAGAGTTAGATATATATATATATATTATATATAATAATTATTATTATTATTATTATTTAATATATAATATTATATATTATATATAATAATATCTATATATATATCTATATATATATATATATATATCTATATATATATCTATATATATATATATATATATATAGCTAAAAACTACATAAGATTAAAATATATTGTCACATATGGAATTTGCCTATTTTAATGAGAACTAAAACTGTATTAAGGCAAACATCTGGAGCTAGTTCTCCACTTGGTGTATTCAAGTCAGCAATTAAGGTCTAGAGTGGGATAGTCTCATTGTAGGCCTAGAGAAAATAAAAAATGTAAGGGTGACTATGGGTGCCAGACATAGTCTCTCAAAAATAAGTACCTAAGCACTAGAATTGTATACTTGATGGCATGTAATTGAGAATATGATAAATTTAAGTTGAGAAGACAGATGTTCCCTACACTATTGTATTTTTATTTTTAAATTATTTTTCATATAATATATTTTGACTGGGCTATACTCCTCCCCAAGCCCTCCTCAATCCTCCCCATATCCCTCCTCAAACAACTTCATATTCTCTCTGCCTGAAATAAACAAGAAAACAAAAACCCCAAGTAAAATAAAAATAGAATACCAGTAAGACTAAAAATGACAAAGCAAAGCACTTCTACATCGCTAAATAAAAAGCAACAACTAACTCATGGATTTTGTTTTCTCTTGGCAACTACTCCTGGTTATGGGGCATGCCCTAAACTGGATCTGTGCAGGTTCTATGTGTGATGCCATTTTATGTGAATTTATATTAGTATCAGTTATATGTATCAGTTCTTCTTCCAGAAGAAACTGTTACCTCAGAATCATTCACTAAATCTGGCTCTTACCATCTTTCCAAAGTCAAGCTGGTGCCCCACTATAAGTTTCACCCCTACTGACATTATTTATGATACTAGAAATTACTCTGCATATTACTGGAAGAGAAAAGTAATCATCAGTATCACTCAGCTATAAAACCTATGACCTACAATGACTTGTCTGAAAGATATATTAGTGCATTAGTGGAACAAATGTTATGGGAGTAACCAACCACTTTCTGCAATAATGGGCCACTTGAATAGGTAGAATCTCTTCTTGATTATAGCAGGTTAAAGAGGCTGAGAACTTGAGACAATATTAGTCACAGGCCTAGGAGAAAATCTACAGCTATTATTCAGCTAAATGAACATTGCAATAAAATGACTCTTAGTGACATATTGTTGTGCCCATCAATAAACGATTCAGTAATTACTCAAAAGAGAATCTTCTTGCATTAAATGGGAATTAACACTCAGACCCACAACTAGACAATGTGTAGAGAGTAGAAAAATTTTGTAACATTGAATCCTAAATGGGATGTTTTCATCAAACCTCTTCCCTCAAGGCCCAGCAATCTATGTGGGAGATTAGATAGAAAGATTTTAAGAGCTTGCACAAGTTTTGATTCCGATGCCATAAACATTCTGAATTTATAATATTCCTTTGTAGATATGAATATTAGATTTTATATTTATTAAAAAATTCTATTGTATGATATATAATATCTTTCTAATGAATGTCAATATAGTATTATTATGGAATAATCTATTTGAAAATTTGTTACACTATAAAATTAGTCAAATATAAGGATTCATTTGGATTTGGAGTCTGGACTTTTTACTGTCTCCCTATAGTGTATTTTTTATTTATACTCAATATATATGCAAACGTTTATCTGATAGTGTTATTAATTCTTCAAAGACCTTGATGTGCTTCTGTCTAAACCTAGAATCCTCTGTCATCCTCAGGGACAATGACAGTACAGGATTATTTGCTATATAATTTTATGCTTTTAATTTTTAACACTTATGTCTAACTTCAGTTTTACTACATTATATCTCATTAGGTTGCAATTGGTCTATACCGATTTACATTCGTACCGAACAGTAATAATTAAAAGACTTTCATGTTGCTATGGTATATACAAATCCATGAATTAATTGAACAGATAATTCCAGAAAGTAATTTTTAACAATATTGGGCTCTATTTATTAAATAATATAAGGAAGATCAAGAAAAGATGCCGGTAACTGATGATCCACTTGAAAAATTGTCTAGGTCTCAGAATCCACTTTATACTCTTGTATATTTCACTTTCAGAGATATTAAGGACTTGCATGTCAAAAGCAATAGCATAAAATTTTTGAAAATTATAGAAAAAAATAATTTCATTACTTAAACCAAAAAAACATTTTTTAGTGGAGACAAGTACTAAATGCAAAGTTAGTTGAACTTATATAGTCTAAAATGGACTGTTCATTAAAGAACACAGAAAGGGAAAAAAGAGCAAAGAATATTAGGACTTTTGTTTTTACTATCTATCCATCTATCTATCTTTCTATCTATCTGTCTGTCTGTCTGTATATTTACAAAGCCTAAATATTGCAAATATTAAATTGCCTTAAGAAATAAATATACATATTAGGATGAAACCAAAGTATTGTTTTCTAGAAAAAGTCACTGGTTGTTTTCTCATGCATATCCAGATAGTAAATACAAAGCCACTTTGTGTTCCATATATGATATATCATATATGTGTGTATATGTGTGTGTGAGTGTAGTATTATGATAATGACATATTTATATATGAGTAAAATCCAAAAATATTCTATATGTGTATATATATCACCAAAATTTCAAAAAGGCACTTAAAGACTGTTTCTAGCCCAGAAATCATGCCTTTTTCTTTACTTAATTTTGTATTTTATTTTTTATGTTCAGGGATTTTGTTTGTATGTATGTCTCTGCAACACTTACATTCTGGGTGCCATTGGAGACCAGATGAGGACACCTGATCTCCTAGAGCTGAGGAACAGACAGTTATGAACCAATGCATGGGGGCTGGGTACTGAACTCTAAACTGGTTCCACTAAAGGAGATGCCATTGCTCTTAACCTCAGAGTCATCTTTTTAGCTCTTTGTTTCTTCTTTAAAACAATATTTTATACTTTTAGTCCTCACATAGAATTTCATTTATCAATGTACATTAGCTACTCAATGAGAAGATCTCTATACAGTTTTGCCAGTATGTAAAATGGTGGAATATAGGAAAAAAATTTCACTTCTTTTCAGTCTTTAAAAGTCTGTTGATCTATACAAGTGTTCATTTCCCTCTCAGGCCTATGGGATACTTCCAGGTTGTATAACTGAGCATCAAGTCTCTCAGAACATTTAAAACAATTTTTAAATCTATTTGATCCATTTTGCCACCATCCTCCTCTTCCCTTGAAACTTTTTTGAGAAGATGAGCTACAAATTAATGGAAATAAGAAGAAGATACCTGTGACTACTGAGGCAAATTCCTATCCTCACTAGTTTTCTCACTTCCCGAATACATATCACCACTCACATCTACCACGAAAGTATGCTCCCTCCATTTTCCTTAGCAGGTGTGAATGTGAACCACACACTTTCTGGATATGCTCCACTTTCTCAACCTCAGTCCTATCACTTAGTCCTGGGAAGAATCAAAGGCAGAAAGAGAAGTGCTGCTGTTTGATCCCACTTGTCTACTGTGTTCACAACACTGAATATGCATAGACAGACAGACAGATAGATAGATAGATAGATAGATAGATAGATAGATAGATAGATAGATAGATGGATGGATGCATGGATGGATAGATAGATAGATAAAAATGTTTAAAATTCAATTCAAAATTTTCAGATGATAGACCTTCTATGGAGAAAGCCAACTTTGCAGTCTATTTCCTAGCCTTGGGTGGGAAGTTTATGAGATACATTTGTCATCCCCTGGCCTGCTGAGTTGTCAGTGTCAAATAGCATGCAATAGGTTCCTGAGTCTTATAGTCAATTCTGAAAAAAATATTTTATTCCATTTAATAGCTAGTCTGTTGGCCCCAGTCCAACACTTGGTTGGTTCATGATATGCTACTCAACTTATAGGACAGAAGAATTGTCAAACTTCTCAGTTCCCAGCTGAATGCTAATGATGCTCTGCCATCTCTCTGGAAGCAAAATATTTTGCTGATTAGATCACTAGTTTATACCCAACTGAAAAACAATGCTGGAGGATACTCATGAATGGCAGGTCACAGACTTATAGATATTCTTCCATGTGCTCTAGACTATCATGATTGGCTGGCAAGCCCATGTGCTGGTGATCATTTAGAGCCACCCATTTCAGGGTTGGGTTACTGAAGTAATGTTGTCTTTTTCAGTGCTAGATACTAGAGTCCATGCTACTCTACCATGCAACTCATCTGAATTTGCCTTCTTTGCCCAGAGAACAAGAAATATCTGCCTCTGTCACATTCCTTTTCTCCCAAATATGTGCTTAGCTTTGACTATGCGCACAGAGTTCCTGTTTCACCTGGACATGGTAAAGTTGTAGAGGTTTTCTCATTGATACAAATATTGCACAAACATTTGACCTTGGAAATGGAGCCAAGGAGTGACTTTTTATACAGCTGAATGTATAGACATCCTGTTATGATAATATGCATGCAGGAGGGTACCTGGCAGATCTGTAAGCAGGTAGGAATGCCATGCAGGCAGGCAGTGGTTGGTGTGGGATGGGAGGGAACAGCTGAGAGAGACACATAGACTGTGGTCACTTGAAGAGACTTTATTAGAGTGAAGAAGAGGGGAAGAAAAGAGAGAATGGGGAGAAAGGAGAAAGGTGAGGCCTGCTTGCAGTCTCTGTCAGGAGAAGAGAAGGGCAAGGAGAGCAAGCTAAAAGGATGAGTATTTTTCTTAAATGACGCTAGATGCCAGGACTCTGGGAAGGCCAGGTTTTTGCTTATTGGCCAGGATTCCAGGAAGTAGGTAAGAACATTAACACATTCTGTTATTTTGATCCATTTGGAAGCCAGAGCCTGAGACTTTGTTTATCCAGCTGTGAAGGTCAACATCAATCTGTGGTCATATTTTGGCAGGAACCAGATCTTGACCTAGAGCACCTTGTTGACTTGTCTATAACTTAAGACTAGCAGAAGGAACTGTGTGTACTGAAGATCTGATAGATGCATCAGAACTGTACTCTATTGAGGAGAGCACTAAATTCCCTAAGTGGTTAGAGCTGGTGATCAATTGAAGTCTCTAATTATTCCACCAGTCAGTATAACTCTCTTTATTATTATCAAAAGCCTACCATTATCAATGGTCTTCCTCAGGTTCAGCATTAACAACTCATGGTGGTGGTAGTATGATGTCATAATTAATAAGGTAAGCTGTTACATATTTATACAGAATACATATTTTTAATTTATTTTTTGCTTGTTTTCAGGAATGAAGGAGAGAGTAGCTCATCATTGACACAGTAACATTCTTTTTATTACACTAACTTTCAAAATACCATAAACAATTTTATCAAGAGCTAGTTTCCAAACTTCAGTAGACTTCAGAACACAACAGGAACCAGTATGGCAGCTCAGTTACTCTGGAAATTTCTTTGAAGGGGTATACCCTGTCAGCACTTTTCTTCTAAATTAAAGGCAGAGAGGTATGGAGGAAACTGCCGGTTTTCCATATGTTCTTCCTCTCCTATAAAAGCCTCGTGGTAACTTGATACCAAGTTCCTTGACTTTCTAGAAAGCTTTAGAAACAGGAAAACACATTACTGGAGAACTTTTATTTATACCTAATAAATTTGAGGAAAGTTAGTTGGGTATTATTGACCTAAATGCAATAATGTCCCTCAAGGCTAACCTTTAAATCTTCATGTGCTCAGTAACTCAAACTATGCAGAGCATGTAGTTCTGTCTTTAGCAATATTATAATGTTCCATAAAGCTATAATAAAAGAGTGGCAGGAAAGGACAAAGGGAAATTACCTTTTTTTTTTCCTGTAACAGCTCTGTGTGTATTCACATGCTCAGTTTACTCAAATAATGTCCTTTGTCAGTCTGCAGACTTTCTTAAAAGAAATGTTGCATAATGATAATAACTTGGAATGTGAAATCTCTTTATAAATACAAAGAATCACATTTCCTCTTTCATTAATAAAATATACATCAGCATTTTAGCTTGACTGACATTAGTATACCTATACTGCCAAACTGTTTTTAAGAGCCTAAAGGGTGATTCCTATATATAAAAAAAAGCATCCTAGTGTGGTATTTTCATTAGCTTTTTATGATCTCAATTATTATATTCTAGGCTGTTTACATAATGAATTATAGTTATTAGATTTGCTTTTCCGTTCCTAAATTTTTTGATGAATGAGATGCATAAAATTTTATCTTAGTAGATTGAATCTTAAGGCACTATTCCTTGAGATCTTTCTATTTTAGATTGGGTTGTTCTGGAAAGAAACTATATCACAAATGGCTTTGGTATTATTGAAACCAAAAACCATACCAAACTAAACAAACAAAAACAAATTGAGTTATTAACGCTAGGGCCCATATTTGCTTACCTTAGTTTATTAAGCATTTGGGTCAGTTAGCAACTTGTTATAATTATGATATTAAATGAGAACCTAATGTTCATTGTCTCTGGAGCCAGCAGGAAGGCTCAGTAGGAGAAAGAGGCATGTCTGCTCCTAAGCCAACTGACCTGAGTTCAGTCCTCAGGACCCACATAGTGGAAGAAGAAAACCAGCTCCCACAGTTGGTCCACTGATTCTACATTTGTGCCCATGTACACAAAGTAAATAAATAAATATAGACTAGAACAAATTCTATCTCTTTTGAGGGTATACAGACTTATATATGAGTATAATAAAATTAAGCCAAAGCTATCATCACCATGGAATATATAAGAATAAAGAGAATGTGACAGATCACAAAATAGTACAGATTGTTTAGTGTGCATTAATACAACAGAATTTTCAAAAAAAGTCAGGCTTAAAAATTACAAAAATAATCTTATTATGACGAAGAGTATGTAGTTTTCAAGAAATATTAGGAAGCAACAAACTCATAGAATGATATAAAAAGGGTCAAATTGAGCAAGAAGTCAAAGTTGTCTCTGATAATGCTTCAATTATACTTATTCTAGAGATTTTAACTAGCAATCAAAGCCAGATAAGACAAATGGATGGCACCTTGTTAAGAAAGAAGGAAAAAGAAATTATCTCCATGTACAAATGAGTGGAAAGTAAGAATTAACAAAATATTTGGCACATACATGACAGCACCACAAAAAAATCCAATGACTCTAGATTATTTTCAGTGTTAACTTTGACAATAAATTTACAAGCTTCTCACAATAATATTACAAAATATTTCTCTAAGAAATACTTAATTAAAACATTATTTAAAGAGAGTTCATGGAATATGTCTCATTTTCAAGTTAGCATAAATTTCAGCCACTGTTATAACTATTTATTTTACAAATCAGACATTCTAATTAAATAAGGCTGGTGGTGTGGTTCAGTGGGAGAGTACTTTTGAGGTTTAATCCAAAGCACCATTTTAGTGAGATAAAGTAACTCTAAGATTATGTAGTTTTGATGCTAAGACATAAATATATTATCCAATAAAAAGGGAGAGATTAGGAAATGAATACTAGTATATTCACTTCTATGGGAAGCTAATATATAAGAGGATGAAATACAATCATTGCAGGAATGAAGTAATTATATACCATAGTAGGTCACAAAAACAAAATCATATTAATGCTCATTAAGTAAAATTGAAAATGTTATTATTTATAAGACTTTTCTAGTAAGCCTCAAGTATAGGAATATATATTTAACAAGTCATGAAAACTAAACTGTTGTAAAAGTTTTGCGGACCCTTTTGGACCCGGAAGTTTGTACCTGGCCTGCGGTGGCTTTTGTCCCCCAAAGAAATGAATCAGATACTTATATTAACTTCATACTGTTTGGCCCATGTCTTAAGCACATTACTAGCTAGCTCTTTCATCTTAATTCAACTCATTTTCATTAAACTGTCTGTCATGTATCTCAGCCCGTGACTCACCTGTGTTCCTTACATGATTCTTCTTCAGGGCTTGAATGAAGACTGACTAACTCTGCCCTTCTCCTACCTGCCTGTACTGTGATTCTCCACCCACTTCTATGGTGCTGTACATAGGTCAAACCAGTTATTTTATTTACATCATACAGAGAGCATTACCACCACATTTCCTCTTTTCTGTCTAATCAAAAAGGAAGGTTTAAATTTCCATATAGCAAAATTACATACAACAAAACAGCTCTCAAGTAGGAATTACAGTCACAATATACAGTCTATTTGTGTTCACAAAATTAAAGAGAATATTTCATTATCTAGCTT
Organism: Sigmodon hispidus; assembly: GCA_004025045.1. Lineage (NCBI taxonomy): Eukaryota > Metazoa > Chordata > Mammalia > Rodentia > Cricetidae > Sigmodon > Sigmodon hispidus. Next base: position 80,865 of record PVIH01001985.1, on the reverse strand, counting down.
ATCATTGTGAGTCTAAAGTTTCATATCTGATATACCCTTTAAACTAAAAGAACTACACCTATTATTATTAAACCTTCAACCACATCAAAGACCACAGAATGATATAATATTACCCAAATAAACAGGAAGTGCAAGCAACTTCCAAAGTCTAGAAAATGACAGAAATGACACCTGTCTGCCTGGACAGTGACCCTAAGTTCCTTTGCTATGCTGGGGCATCCATCTTCAGCCTAAAGACTAAGTCTCTGGCATACCTTTCAGTGATGCAGGAAATCTGGCGCAGTCCATCAGTTGCTTCTCCTTGTGTCCTGAAGATGGTTGGCATATTTTTTCTGCAAAGTAGGAACTTGAGAGACCATCTCGGCTTGTTGTGCCAAACTTCAGAGGTCACTTTCCTATGGAACTTGCATGTCCATGAAGTTTATACAGCATACTATGAAGCAGTCAATACTAGAAAAGTTTCTTGTCCAGCAGCTTACTGCTGCCACAAAGTAAATTCCACATGAAGTTTCTTCAATGCCCATCATTTTCTTGAAATACATTGGTGCTGCCAGGAGCAGACCTGTCTCACTGTCCAGAAAAATCTAAATTTTTAAAATATTTTAAATGTTATATTCTGCATGTCTTTGAAGTGTTTGAAGACTACCTATCTAGTTGAAATATATCTTTTTATATCTACAAAAACCTAACTAACATGAATATAAGTTTGGTTATCATAGATGACTATTAATCTGCATTTCTCAATTACACATTACAATTTTAAATGAGTTATATCGGCACCATACCTTAATCAAGAATGGAAAACACATACAGCATAACAAAATTGACCTTAAGTTTGTATCAATAAACCAAAATCCACTTATCTTTTCTAATCATTCCTATATCATATCCTCCCCCCTTTTCTTTTTGAAAGATACTGACTATGACCATTAACCATTTATAATGAAAACAAACATTAATAAGCAATATTTTAGGGAAATTGGATGTAGCTCTCTTTCTTTTACATCCTACTGACAAAGGTTGATGGCAATCTCATGGGTTCTTGAGGCTAGATCACCTCAACTAGCTATCTTGGAAGCTGAGAATGTTCTGGTGGCCTTGGCAAAGGAACCACATTTTCCTAGAACCAATCCACAGGTTTTGATCTTCTGTGGAGACAAAAGCAGAAACTCTTTTCCCAAGCAACCTATTCTTATAAACAGATTTCAAAGTCAAGATACCTTTAAAGTATGTGTATTTGTTTAACTTAGCAGCTGTAGCAATCAATTGTCTTTCTGAAGTTAACTCATTAAAAGTTAAAAAAATTAAAAGAAAACACAATGACCATAATCCAGACTCTCTGTTTATCTGCCATCTTTATGTGGCCTTTATCTTTATTTCCTATTTCTCTTTCTTAAAGGGCTTTCTTTATCCTTTTTTTTTCTCTCTGAAGTCATGTGTATGTTGCATACATTGTACCCCATTTAGAGGTTTTGTAAGTCTAAATCTGTTTTTTTTGAGAATCCTTAATCATTTTCTAACCCGAAGAGCTTTTAAAATATTGGTATCACTTTAATTGCTGACTCCGCCCCTTTTGGCAGCTTTTCAATATTGCAAAGGGAACCACAGCATCTCTCTCACTACCAACAAAGAGAGCAGACTCATGAAATGCTGCTACCAGAAAAATTGTTTTGACTCTGTTTCCTTTTTGTTCAGTATAAGCAGAAACCTTAAATCAGTCACACTTATGCCAAGCCTTCTGTGAAACCTAGGGTTTTAAGCTGTAGACCATGGATGCACCATTTTTAAATTTCAGCCTAAACACCACACTGTCTCTGTACCATAAATCAATTCAAACATGCAATACAGAAAGCTGCTTTTGGCTCTGTTTCAGTGATCTAGAATGCTTTTTAAGCTTTTTCAACTTTCTCAGACTTTATGTGGGTATTAGCCCCACGTTGGGTGCCATCTGTTGTAAAAGGCTTTTACAAAAAAAACCTTTGTTGTAAAAGGCCTTTTGGGCCTGGAAGTTCGTACCTGGCCCACGGCGGTTTTTGTCCCCCAAAGAAATGAATCAGATACTTATATTAACTTCATACTGTTTGACTCATGTCTCATGCACATTACTAGTTAGCTCTTTCATCTTAAATAAACCCATTTCTACTAATCTACCCACCACGTGGCCCAGCCTGTGGCTCACCTGGATTCCTTACATGATTCTTCTTTGAGGTCAGATGGAGATTGGCTAACTCTGCCCTTCTCCTACTTGCCTGTCCTCTGATTCTCCACCCACTTCTATGGTGCTGTGCATAGGCCAGGCCAGTTACTTTATTTACATCATACAGAGAGCATTTCCACCACACTAAACAGAGATGATTTGGTAGATTAATTAAATAAATATTAAGTTTTCCCTTCAACTGAAAGAATTTTCAACACAGTAGGTAACTAATAATGTTCACCTATGGTAATATATATCTAGTATATATTACCATATGGGATTATATTATAACTCTCATTTAATCAGCATTTATAAAGTTATCCAATCAATAAATATAACAGAGATGAAATAACTGCAATACAGCCAGAGCATATGGCAAGCTATTCACAAAGACCATTGAGAAGTAGAGTTTGAAAGAGTATCATTCAGTTTATGTATAATCTATGTTTATCTTTTCTAGCAATGGGAAAAAATGAAAGTAAAAATAAATAGCATTTTATTTTCATCAGGCAAATTTTCTCAATTTTCACAAAAATTAGCAATGAATGCTTAGAGGGATGCCTTTGTAAGATAAATTCTTTCCTTGACTCTAGAAAACACATTTGAAATGCCTACTAGATTTCAGATTCTACTTTCAGGTATAGATCTATATTACATTTATGTGAGAAGAAATGCTAAAAGATGGTATTTTGACATTGATTATAAGACTTTTTTTTTTTTTATAAAGGACCTGATCATAAGTAGACTAAAGATTTCTGTATTGTCAAAGCATCATATAATACAGTCACTCAGACAAATGAATAAATATTTTGGCAAACATTGATCTCAAAAGCACAACACTACAATTACATGGATTGCATGAAATATGTGACCAATATATTTATATCAAGAACATTAGAACACTATGTTTTCACTGGTAACCAAGCTTTTATCACTTGGTATGCTAAGCAAAATTCTATAAGTAATTCTATAAATGCATTTAACTAATGTTTTAAACAGTGAGTGTAAAATACACATGAGGGATTACTTTCCTAAATTTGTCAAAGAGTTGTCCTGTGCAAGAAATGAATAATATGATATCATAGACAAGTATCCAAGAACTCTAATTACGCATGCAATATTTAATGAGTGGAAAGTGTGAAGTAAATTTAACAAACTATTGACTCAGATACTAAACAGTTCTATATAATTATATTTGTTTTTTATTCTCTCCAACTTTCTTGAATATTTTTTATAATTGAAATAGCATGTAAATATCTAGAATTAAGAGAAGTATTTAGATTATCTAAATATCTTAAATGTATATTGTTTCATATTTGGCCTCTTCTTGTTGGAAATTTTATGATTCCCTTATTTTATTTTATATTTTCATTATAAATGCAAAATTTAAAAATTAAAAGAAAATTTTAAATATTGCAAAATATCTACTCAAAATTTTACAATAAATTTGGAAAAAATAAAACAGCAGCTTTGAAAGCATAGTGTAGATTTTTCTGTACTCAGATTATGTTTTATTTCAAGTTGACCACTAGCAAATTAATTAGAGGAAGACAGAATAATGTGACATTTCACAGTCTAGAATTAATTAATGATTACAAAAATCTCAAATAGTCTTGCCTTTGTAAGTGGTGATATATATAGAGAATTACTTTTCACTACACAGCAACTACATGCTATACTTTGCAGATCTTCTTAGGGCTCAAAGACTCACTTCACATTGGGACAGGTCTATATCAAAGTGTATATGGAAGAGGAGGAGGAGGAGGAGCAGGAGGAGGAGAAAATGCCCTAGAAAAATATGGTCAAGGTATACACAGAGTTTAGATTTAAAAGCACTGTTAATAAACATATGTTGTTGTTTTTTTTTCCAAAAGGACACAGGTATGTTGCACTATTTCACTACATACAGCTTAAAAAATACAAAATATATGTGGAAGTGCTGTAGTTTCATTCTCTGTTGTTACAATCATATGCTATGATAGAAGCAATTTATGGGAGAAAGGTTTTATTTTAAAGTGCAAAGTAGAGTCCACCAGGGCAGAAGAGATAGGGCATCCCAGTTTCAAGCAGCTATTCACAATACCTATGCAACCAGAAGATAGTGACTGATGCATGCATGCAAGTTCTCAGTTTGCTTTCTTCATTTTATACAAAGCAGGATATCCTGCCCAGGTAAAGATCCCACCACAATTAAGATGACTTTTCCACAATAAATAATGTGACCATTATAATTCCATCCAGGCATAGTAAGAGGCTCACTCTCAAGAGATTTCAGTTGACCTAGTAAGCACTATAAAACATTCAAGATACAAAGACATGAAACCAATGTTTTAATTGTGAACCTTAGTTATGTTTTATAGTTAGCAAAACATTCTAAGCTATGAGTTGCTAAAAGCCTTCAAAAGTACAAAAACAACATTGGTGTTTATCTTAGAAGGATGTGTTAATCTTAAATCCTACATTTTCTTTTGTAGGGTCACTTTATCATAATCTACTGGGCACTGATAGTTTAAATAATGAAGTCTAATTCACTTTCATCCCTCATGCAGACAGACAAGGTGTTGTTCTAATTTATTCTTATTTGTTCTTATTAGCTATAACAAGAAACTAGAAAAAGCACAAATTGAGTACTAACTTTGTAGCTGAGGAAACCTGTACCAACATTTTTCCAAGACAACTAGAAATGCAGAGTGTTAGTTTGGGGAGATTTTTTTCTCCCATGGATTTTCTCTATAAAATGACTTATCTGTTTTTAAAGGTCACTTTTTATACAAATAAATAACTTTTCAAAAAGTGATTCATGCCAAGAATTCTTCCCAATGTGTTTGGAATAAAATTCTCATGTCTCCTGGCATAGGGCTTGTTAATTTTTTCTCTGCTTTATCTTGTTCACTAATTATTTTATTTTAAATATAAACAATCATTGATTGTGGTTAGTTTCATGTGAGCTACATGGCATTAGTTTAATGTATCAGGCACCCAGTACATTTTTTTTTAATCTCAGATATTTGGTGTGTTTTGCATATGTTGGGCACTCGTAGTAGAACTAGTCAATAAGTGGAACATGTCTACACCATCATGACCCTGTTACATGGTAGTCCAACACTGGGGATTCTCTGACATTCCCTTTATAGGGGGTACATAGTCTCCTTCACTATTAGTGGCAACAAGATGTTCATAAGTATAACCTTAATTTTCCTGAAACTGCACAGGCAGAATTCAAAGATATCATCAAAGAAATACATTGTAAATAGCTGAGAAGCATATTATTTCCAATTTTTCAACCACTCTAGATATCACATTTTCATATAGAAATATTTGTTTTGTATGAGACATCCCCCACACACCATGGAGTAGTGACTCTGGGGTAATAAAAGAATCCTCCAGGCATTATACTTGGCAGGAGGGCTAACAAGGTGTGTTTCTGAGTCATTTTAATTGGCCTTTGTCCCAATTCTGAGCAAGTTCTTTCTTTGTAACCAAAGCACTTTCAGTTATATCCATTGGTTCCTATAAAACTCCTGATTTGAAATGGTATCAAGACACCATCTGTGAAAAGGATCCTGGGTTTTCACCTGGGGAACCTAGAAGGAATTCTTGGAAACTATTGGTTAAACTTTCAGTGCAAAACTAACTTTGAATCTATAGGCTGAACTTTTGGTTTGAAATCAAGTTTTGAATCTATTAGCTGTCAGGCACATTCCTGAAATTTTTTCTAGATTCTTCTTAGATCTGGGCCCTGCCCTCAGACACTGGATATTCTAGACATAAGGTATTTCTCTGAGATAAAGTTTTGTAAAGGTAAATCTATGCCTTCCCAGTAGGATTGTTGGAAACATGAGGTCTCTCTGGGTTGGATAAGACATTTAAGGTCAGTCTAGGGACTTTAGAGGCAGATGTTGATTCACAATAAATGCATTACAAGGTAGAAGTTTAGTTAAGTGGTGGAGCTGGTGTCTGGGGTTTACATGGCCCTGTATTCCATCCCTATACTATTTTTTTAAGGTGTTATAGGAAGGGATATGAAAAGCAGCACGTTTTGCAACTACTAGAAATCATGCCAAAATTTAGAGGCATAAAATAGCACCTGAGATGTTGAAATGTAGCTGGGCTAGTAGAGTGCTGGGTAGCATGTGGGGTGGATTTTCTGGATTTGCAAACCTTAGAAAGGCAAAGAGAAGGATTTGGATTAAAGGGAGGATTATCAGAGGCAGAGACAAAGCAATTCATTCCTTCTGGATCTGGTTTCATTTAAACTGAATTTGCCCTGGTAACTAGCCAAGGTGACTGTACACTGAAAATCAACATCTAAATTCAAAGCTTCAGACTATGAGTGAAAATAAAAGGATCTTTTAAAATACAGTTCTGAGCTTGCATACTTTTCAGATCTTCATAGGAAACAAAGATATGGTGTAAGAGCCATGTGTTTTCTTTTGTGTTCCATAGTGACCTGTGGTGTTACAACAAACCAAGAGACTGAAGACAAGGAGCAGTTCAGAAGGGCTTTATCTAATTGTGCTGGTGGATGCAGGGGACACAGCCTGGCGAGAGGATGGAGTGAAAGACAGATGTGAAAAAAACAGTGTTTAAAAATAAAAAACTGGGTCTGCCTCTAGGGAAGAGCTACTGAGTATAACTGTTTAAGTGACATGATGGAATTAGGCTGATAATTTCTCCCTGCTGCACATATAAATTATTCAGGGAATATTGGATTGGTTGCTTCATTGTAGTGAAACTGCATTTTTGCTTCCAGGCCTGCAGAGGTGAGAGCAGTGTTAAGAACCAGAGAACTAGGGGCAAGGCAATTAAGTAGTTTGAATAATACAGGATCTGGAGGACTTCAACCTGAGAGCTAGAGGCAAGAAAAACATATTTTCTGTCACCTGTGAAGTGAGCTACAACTTTTTGCAGGTATAATAAACTAAATTAATAATATCAGCTAATAGCTCAGTCAACATCAGTCAACAGAATAGAAAGTTCTATGTTGACTTTATTCTTACATAAAATAAATATGTTATTTATTTTACTTCTTTAGAAAGATTTGTTAACAGTGCAACAGAAAGGAAGTATACTGTATAACATAGCAAATAAATGTCTCTCTGACTTATGTGGTCTCTTGATAATATCTTTGACATACATTTGTCATGTTTTAGAATGATAAGTCCAACCTCTTCTTGGGATATCATTTGAGAAAAAATGTCAGATAAGGAATGCAAAATGTCCAGGAAATATATCTGTCTGAGGTTACTGCTAAGTCATTTATTTTTTACAAGACATGTTTTGTTCACGTAGCATTGTAACTTTCTCTTAGTGAAAGAAAAGATGAGCATTAACTGTTGAGGTCATCAGCTACATTACATATTTCTCAGAAATGAACATTATTTTCTTAAGAGGATATTTCTTTAAAAATATTTATTAAGCCAGAATAAACAATATTATGTTTGATCTGATGGACACTAGTAGTATCACAGATATGAAACACTTTCTCAAGATTCAGACCTGTGAGGCAGAGCCTTACAAATAAAAATTTAGATATTGGTAGGGTATATCATTCCTGAAAATAGAAAATCTGTGTCCTTTTATTTCTAGATTCCAGAGGCACCCATTTTACATGGTTCCTGGACTCTTCCCCAAAAAGAATCTATTATTGGTTGAATGTGTCCCATAACAAATCTCCCTACCTCCCCCTTCCCATGTCATATTCTATATTTATAAATCCTCTGCTAATTCTCAGACTTAATTTCATTAGCTCCTTTAATTACTTCTTGCCATATATTGTAACATATTCATAGTTTTCAATAACTAGGCCATGAGCATTCTGCATCCACTGTATTTTAATAAAGATTAAAGGAAGCAGTAGGTGATGTGCTTTGAAAAGCGACTAGTACAGAGTTATGCCAGAAATTTCATAATACTGAAAGATGAAAGATGCAGGGTAAGTGTATACACAACTTCCTAATTCAGCATGTCACAATACCTACACTGTCAGTGAAGAGAGAAGATAATGCACTCTTTTCTGACACTAGATGTAGAATGGATTTGTCAATCAATCTATCTATCATCTATCTATCTATCTATCTATCTATCTATCTATCTATCTATCTATTATCTATCTGTCAATCCACTACAAAAAGTGGTATTTAAACCTAAAAGTGAATCTGAACAAGACTGATAAGGAGATTCAATTCAAAGCTGACAAAGGTAGATGCAATATACAGTGAAGGTTGAATATGCCTGACATCTTGGGCTTGTAATATGTGCAGATACACAGATGGCTTTTATATGTCCTTAGGCCTAAATTTATGCAATTATATGGCCAGTATGAAAGTTCAAGTGAATTTCTCTTTATTGATGTATAGTAGTGCACCAGAGTATGTATAGTAGACTAGAAAATATTCACAATTTACATGATCTCATGTTCCTTTCCACCTTTTACCCATGAAGGATTCATAATATGTCATGAATCTAATGAGTAAAAGTTTTAGTTAAACCCAATGAGTATAGATGGTAAGAATATATTTCACATTTGTAAGTTATAAGAGGAATAAATATTAAAGATTTTCATTATAAATGAAATTATAAATTTTAGAAGAGATGGTGTCCTGGCTTATTTTAAATAAGGTGCTTGCTGGGCAAGCATGGCGACCTGATGTATAGGTAGAAAAAAGAAGCAACTGCAAAACATTGTCCTTTGCAGTCTCTATAAGCCTGTTACAGCACCGTGATACTCCTCCCCCTTCATATATACAGTAGCATAAACACAATAAATAGTAAAAAATTTAAAAATTATGTAGTGGTATACTGTTGAGGAGGTAAAATATATTTAGCCTACAGTAAATATGCAGTGTAAATGTTTGAACATTACATACACATACACCCCACAACTTTTATATTTTTACATCTGAATGAGAACCAAAAACCAGAGATGGTATAGTCCAGAGACCTGGGATAGAACCTAACATGGCTGGCCCAAAACAAAACACATATCAATAAGATAATTTCTAATTATGTTCTTCTATATGCAAAGATTTGTGCTCAGTGGTCATCAGAGGGGCTTCATCCAACTGATAGAAACAGATGCAGAGACCCAGAACTAAACAATTGGTGGAGCTCAGGGAATCCTGCCTAAGAGGAGGAAAGGAAGAACTATATGAGTCAGTGGTCAAGGGCACCACAGAATCAACTAATCTGAACTCATAGTGGATCACAGATACTAAACCAATCCGAAACAGTGAATGGGTCTGACTTAGGCCCTTTGTATGTGTGTTATGGTTATATAGCTTGGTCTTCTTGTAGAATTCCTAAAAATGGGAGCAAGAACTGTCTCTGACTTTTTTGATGGCTTTTGGAACATTTTTTGTTTTTTATACTGAGTTGCTTCATCCAGCCATATTATGAAGGTAAAAATTTAGTCTTACTAAAACTTGATATGCTATGTTTGCTTGATATCCCTGGGAGGCTTGACCTTTTGTGAAGTGAAAGGGAGGAGGGATAGAATGAGGAAGAAAGAAGGCAAGGGGAGAGTAGGAGGAGAGTTGGGAAAGGAAATGGAAGTTGGATTATAACAAAATGAGAGGATACGTTAAAAATGTTTTAAAATTAAAAGAAAAATAAGTTTGTTCCGTGTTTTAGCCAGTGTGTGTAGCTATTGTCAGTCAAGAGAGACCACACTGTACATTTGAATGAGAACTTTCTTCAAACATGGAAAGAAGGCATTGCCCCAAGTACAGACCCTGCCAATGATACGGAAAGCCATGGGGGGAAAGGTAGCACATGCTTTCTTGTTTTCTTTATTACTTTCTTTCTAATAAATTAAAATTGGGTATGTCAGTCCAATGTATGCATTGTATAATATTTCTCTATCAAGAAGGGAAATAAATTCAATTGCATTAACTTTGTGAGCTATGTTCATTGTTCTGACAAGAAAGAAATATATTGTGGACCAGATACAAAATATAAATTATGTGATTTTATTTGACTGATTCTGTGCTTTAGTTAAATGCTCTCCATTTACTTTTTACAGTGTCATTGTACCATAAAAATACAATTGGTAACAGGTGCAATATTCATTTGCATTACAGTAACTAAAAATTCACAACTACATCGTCAGGTTGTAAGTTTGTGTTTTAAGATTTTGCATGAGAATCCTTTAATTTTTATATTGCTTAGGTGAAAATTATATTACCAGCCATAATTACATGCTATAACTGGAGTCACATCACATTTGGGGATTTCAGGTCTCTCTTCAACTAGTTATATAAACTTGGGTTTTTTATTTTGCAATCACTTTATATTTTTGCTTTCCTCAGGTAGGAAATCAGGCTGGGTTGTAGGTGCTTTAGTAGGAAAGGATCTGACCATCTACGTGTTGCACTTAGAAGTGTCATTATTTCCTGAAATTTAGTATCATCGTTGTATGTTCTACTCAAGCATCTAAAGTCATTTCAGATGCCCATTCAATCAGGAGATAATTTTTCAATGACATATATTCAGACTCATTAATAACACAGCAGTATATAAAATAGAAGACTACAAACTTGATAATATGATGTTTTATTAGTGATGGGATAAGTTAAAAGCATTGTGACACCACTTTCTTAAAAGATATTTATTTGTAGTTAAATGTATATGTTTGTAGCTATACTTTTATACACACACATGCATGCAGGCATGAGAAGAGGAGAGAAGGGGACATCAGATTCCCTGGAGCTGGACGTACAGTCAATTGTGAACAAGCAGACAAGAGTGCATGAATTGGTGAACTCTGGTACATTGCAGGAGTGACATTCTTAACCTAAATTATATCTGTAGACCTTGACTGTCACTTTCAAAGGAATCTTGCTTTAACTACCAAACATGTTGATGAAAGAGAAATGACAGGTGGTGGCTTAATTTTGCAAAAGAAAAAAGAGTTGAAATTGGGAATATGTATACTATAAAAGCAGGTTAAAAGGTATATATACATATATAATGATTTAAAAGATATTATTAGAGAAAATACAGGTTTCTATGTCATTTTTTTGTTTTACATTGACAACATTTATTTTCTTATTTCATAAGCAGAGTTTGTATTTTAACTATATACAGACATTATTGTTGCTATCATTAAGTGTATTAAGGAAACTTTTGTTTGTTATTCTGTGAGTATTAAATACCCAAATGTGTGATTGCCTAACTGACATCTACAGAACAGATCATCAAAAATAATAACTCAGGGAATAATGTGATTAAGACTCCAAACCTCCATTGGAACTACACTTTATTCAAGGTGTCATTTCCATCAAAAGCATTAGCTGAGATGTGAATAAATCATTTAGAAGTCTTCCCAGCCATTGTAGATCAGGAGAGATGCAAGGACTCTACACTAGGCCAAGGAAGCCCTGTTAATGCCTTGCTGAACATACAAGAAAGAAAAAGAAATGTTGATCAACTATTTTTTCCTACAGCTGAGATAGAGATGGGCTTGATATAGATTTAGCACTATAAAGTTGACCATTGGTGTTTTGCTCTGTGCACAGTGCTAATAGATTTATTTATGCTCTTCATTTATGAGACATGACTATTTTTCTGTCTACTTTCAAACATACTTGAGATGGTTTACATATAACAGCAGAAAAGAATATAAATAGCACAGTACTGCTTTTCAAGTGAATGTGTACTTGTACTGGCAGAGATAAGAGTGGTCCAAGGGACTGTTTTTTTCTTTTGAACAAATGCCACTATAACTTAAATAGACCATGACCAGCACAGTACAATCAGCAGACATAGTTTCCCAGTGACTGAGCCTTATAATAAGGAACAAAGTCCCTGCAGTCTTGTCCAAATTAACTAAACAAAGAAAGATTTCACCAACACTGTCTAATATAAGACCAAATAGACTTCCTGTAGCCCAAAGGGAAGGCTCTTACAGGCACAGAACTGGCAGAAGCAAGTGTTTTCCAATTAGATACATTGGACCTTAGACCAAGTAAAGGTCTACAAAAGCACTGAAGGCCAGGAAGAAGACTGTTCAGAGAATTCAGAGGGCATATATTCCACTGTCCCTGTTCCATTCTGTTCAACAACCTAAGTAGCAATTATATTGTGTGTTATTGCCTGAAAAGAAATGGGCCTGGAAATATGTACCAAAGAAACGTGTCCATTTTCTGTCATGTTGAACTTAGATAAACCATAGGAAGCCTTAGTGTTTGTTTCATCTTTCTTAGTAAAAATATTCATATTAAAGATAGCTGAGATTTCAGAATTGAGTAACCATCAAATGATATTCTTCACATGAAAATCTAGAAAAAAAAAACCATATAGACTTTTATAAAATACAAGGTCAGTTAGTTGAGATTAAAGAATATGTTCATAAGTTTTAGTTTTAATTACCCTGATCCTTCATCTTCATAAACTGAAAGTATTTGATCAGGTTAACAATTTTCTCAAAGATATTTTGCAGAGTAATTTCCTTAAAGTGTTTATGTTTAACTGCCCTGTTCTTTCATTCAGAACTATTGAAGAGTTCTCCATGGCTTAAAGCCAACTTGCCTGATCTAAAATCTGTGCTATTTCATTTGGATATGTATTGTCTGATATTTTGATTGTGTTCTGACAAATAAAGCTTGCTTGAAGTCAGAGGGCAAAACTAGCCACTAGATATCAAAATTAACCATGGAGGTTTAGGGAAAAGTAAACAGAAAGGACACAGGAAGTAATGAGGCAGAGCAGAGAGAGGATATAGCCCCTTTTGGAAGGAGGAAAGGAGAAATTAGGAGGCAACTAAATCTGTTCCCTGATTCTCTGATCTTACCCCATATCTAACTCCTGAATTATTTATTGGTAAATATTAATTAGATTAATACCTCATCTGGCATCTAACTTTTAGGTCATGAATTTATGAGATAGTAACTTGTACATGATTTTGCAGCACAGGCACCCAGAGGAGCTGTACCTACTGTAGCCACTGCACCAACAGCTATCTATTTTTTTCTTCCCCAAGCCTTCTGAATAAGTCAGGGATTTTTCTATTGTTGCTATTCTACAGAGGTCTTCACAAGACCCAAACTCCACAAGTACATGGGCTTCAAGTGCTGGTGAATTAGCCCCCTCACCACAGGGAAGAACATGGTCTTCTCCTGTACTCCCTCCTTAGGCTGCTGCCACACTAGGGTTGTAGTCTCTACCACACCCACTTAGGCAACTGCCAAGTACTTTCAGCTCATATCACTTGATCAGTGGCAGCTGTATTCATCAAGACTACACATCTGCTGTGCTTCTCATCCAGATATGCTACCCAACAACAGGCAACTTTACACTACACTGTGAGGAGGTTTGGTGAGAAAACTTTCAATTTGTAAAGGGGCAAGAGAAAAGGTTTTTCTCATGTTAAAAAATGGAAACAATATTACAATGGAAGGAGTTAGGTCTCTGTATGATTCTGCAGCAGATGGTTTGAAAATGGAATAATTAAATGAGAGGATAATTAACTTAGCTGAAATTTATATACTCTCAATTATAATCATCTTTTTTTGCTAATTCTTGCTTTATTTCTAAAAATGTTGGTTGATATTAGTGCCAAATATAAAATATTGACTCATAAGATAAAGGCCTTAGAAAAATGTTACAACTGATAAGTTACAAGTCTTTAAAAAACTTATTAAAACAGACAATAGAAAAGGGCAGAGGAATTTTTAAGGAGAAACAACCTAATAATATAATAATAATTATATTATAAAATTAGAGAGGAGCAGACCAAGGTTATAAAAAGAACCTTTAATTTATCTAGTCGTCATACAGGAACAACTGACCAATGACAGGTGTCCCCAAGGCTATGGAAGAGTTCACTGGATTCCTGTGGAAATGCTAGATTTGAGGAGATTTAAGGAAGTGATCATCTCATATAGTATAAATTCACATTCCTTGAGGCAGATGTTAAATTTATGATCAACTAGTAACAGAAGTGACCTATAGGATTGGAAAGATTTAGTTTCAGCAGTATTGGAACCTGATCCTCAATAATAGTAGAAAATCTGGAAGAAAGATGATGTAAAGACCAATGAAAAATGAAGTAGGGCTAGAGATATTGGAATTCTCAAGACTAACTTCAGGAAGAGGATGATTATTCTGATGAAGAAAGACAGTCTAAATATGCTGACCACACCTTGGCTTTATGCTGTAAGTAGCTTTGAGTGCTTGAGACTGAGTTGAAAAAATGTAAAAAGAGAACTGAATGTTTTTTAAAGTTATACAGAGCTCAAAAGAAAATTTCACTGATTTTTTTTCATATATTGACTGTAGATAGAATAATACAGAATGTCTTAAGGTTCCTTTCATTGGCCCCCATGTCAAATTTGGTTCAGTAATTCCCTAATATAATGGGAAGAACTCCTCCCAGAGCAATTAAAGGACCTAATACCTATTGTAAGAAACCATATTGTTGTAGATAATAGAAGAGTTTTAGAAGATAAAACAAAAATCTCAGAAGAAACTATAAAGCAAATATTTTGGTGAACAGAACTAATAAATGATAAAAGACAAAAGATAAAAATAAATGACATTGTAATTGAGAATATGGTAGACCCAGGGGCAGATGTAACATCAATTATATCAGAATCTTGGCTCCAAATTGGTCTCTTCAGGAGATAATTGTTCATCTTTTAGAGATTAGAACTTAATCTTATGTGAAACAAAGTATGAAATGTGTCAAATGTATAGGGCCAGAAAGACAGAGGAAAAATTAAGGCCATATTTAGCTAATATATCAATAAATTTATGGGGATTTGATTTGTTGCAGCAATGGAATTCCTAGATTAATACTCCTCCAGTCTCAGAACCAAAATATTAACACGTTTCTGGGAAAATATTAAAAGGTATTACAAAAAACAATCATCACACTTTCAGATTGTACATAATAGGGCATAACAGCTGCTGATCTTTCAAAGGTACTAAAACCCCTACCTTTTAAAATGATTAACTGACAAACCTGTCTGGGTAGGAAATCAGAAATATTACAGGCTTTAGAACATCTGTACACAAGCAGCTAAATGCTCAACATTAAAAAATTGACCAGTCCTTGAAATTCACCTCTATTTGTCATCAAAAAGAAATGTGTAAAATTGAGAATGTTAACAGATTTGAGAGCTGTAAATAAAGGAATTCTGCCAGTAGACTCTCTGCAGCCTAGAATTCCCCTGTCTTCTTTATCATCTAAAGAATGATCTATTATAGAGATTGATTAAAAATAATCTTTACCTTTACAAGAATAGGATAAAGAAAAATTTGCCTTCACAATGTCCACTTACATTAATTCTCAGCCTGTTAAAAGACAGTAAAAAATTCTTTCACAAGGGATGTTAAACAGTCCCATTCTGTACCAATAGTTTGTATGATAGCCATTTAAGAACTCAAGAACTGAATAATTTATTTCAAACCTTAAAAAGTGATGAGAAATTAAATAGTTCAAGAAAATTATCAGCTGAAGCTGAGAGAGAAATAGGTTTTTAAAAAAGAAGTAACAGAATGCACATGTGGATAGTTTGGATTCATAGCTTCACTGTATTCTGGATATTTTAACTTTTATAAGTTCTCCTATAGGAATTCTAATACAGAGAGAAGATAATATCTCAAAATGGATATTTTTATTTCACAAACAGCAAAAAAATCACAGACATATATATTGAAAAGCTTTTGAGTTGATTCTAAAAGGAAAATTGAGACTTCATTAGTTAGCAGAAATGAACACAACATAAATTATAGTACTTTTTAGTAATGCTAATTATTTCCATTTTATGGTCAGAAAATGAGCATTGGTCAAAAGCTTATAGTATTTTAGGTAATAGATTAAGAACAAATATCCCCAAAACAAGATAGTTCAGCTTCTAAAGAGAACTAACTAGATCCTTCCTTACATTGTACATGGAAAACCAATTTCTGGAGCTCCTACCTTCTATACTGAGGCAAACACATCAAGAAAGGTAGTTATAAATCAGAAAATTTATAGTGGCTTAAAAACCTTAGGATTCTGTTCAAATTTGGAACTATATGCTATACTATGGTCTTATTACATTTTCTAGAACCTCTTAAAATAGTTACGGACTCTCAATACTCAGGAAGAGTTGTTTTACATATTGAAACTGCTGAATTTATTCTAGAAAATTCATAATGACTTTTTTATTTATTCAATTAAAAGAATCAAAAATAAAAATTATCTGATATATATCTCATATCAGATCCTGCATATGTCTCCCAGGCCCACTGGCACATAATAATAAGAAAATTGATCAACCATTAGTAAGAAATATGCCGGAGGCCTTAGACTTTCATAACAAACACCATGTTAACAGGACTGCTTTGAAAAACAATTAACATTTGACAACAAGCCAAGGAAATTTTAAGAAAATATTATACTTTTTTTTTTTTTAAAAAAAATTAAACTCTTACTAACTGCATGAAGTAATTCAAAGGGTATTCCAATAAATAAAATTTGGCAAATGTATGTGTTTTGTTTTGTAGAGCTTGGAAAATTAAATATGTACAGCACTACATAGGTACATATTAAGAATTTCAATGGGCAACTGCTTTGACTTCTGGAAAGGTTTTTTTTCTGTAATTATAAATTTGTTAGATGTTATGGCTATCATCAGAGAAATCCAAATCAAAACAATTTTGAGATGCCACCTTACACCTGTCAGAATGGCTAAGATTAAAAACATAGATGACAGCCTATGCTGGAGAGGATGTGGAGCAAGGGGATCACAAATCCATTGTTGGTGGGAGTGTAAACTTGTTCAGCAACTCTGGAATGCAGTTCCCTAGGAAGAGAAAATAGGGAAAATCTCCTTAGCTAATTGGAGCATAAGAGGTTGTAGTCAAGAAGAGGTCAGAAAATATCATGAGAAAAGGGTATGATTAAGAGAGAGAAACAACAAGGAGGGAGAGAAAAATGAAGACATGGAGATCTTAATAGAGAAAGCAAATATGGAGTTGAAAAAAGACCAGGTGCTAGGAAAACCTCCAAGAACTCGCAGGATGTCCCTGGCTAGGTCTCCAACCACTAGCAAAAGAGTTGTCTGAACAGGACTTCCCCTATAATCAAACAAATAACCACCCTAAGTGCCATCACAAAATTATGTCCAACAATGAATAGAGGTAGAGGGAGGAATGAATACATGACTGAGCACTGAGCTGAGTTCCTGGTCCAGCTGAAAGTGAAGCAGGAGATTCTATATGAGCAAGGGAATATGGATTATAAGGAAGATTCTCACAGTAATGGCTGACTGGAGCTCTGGAGACTCGCTGAATCAAGAATAGCTACCGGGGAACCACTAGGATAAGAAACTAGGCCCTCCATGGATAGGCAACTGTCCACTGGCATGAGCAATATGTGGAGCCTCAAGGGGAGGGTTCAGACTATTTTTCTGTGTATGGGTTGACAACTTGAAGCACATTTTTCTCCAGAGGAACACCTAACCTAGTCTTGATATTAGGATAAGGAAATCGAACTTGCCTAGAGTGGATGCTGAGGTAATCCACCTTGGGACTTTTCTCCCTTTCTGGGCAGGGGCTGGGGGCTGGGGAGAGGGAGACTGAAGACTGACCGGGAGGAGTTGGGAGAGGAAAGAGAATTGGAACAAGGGGATACACGGATAAAAAATGAAACTTTAGGGGGCTGAAAAGATCGCTCAGTGGTTAAGAGCACTGCCCAAGGACCTGAGTTTGATTCTGAGCAATCACATGGCATCTAGCAACTGTCTGTGATCCCAAGATCTGACAGCCTTATACAGCTGTACATGCAGGTGAAACACCAATTAACATAAGGTGAAAAATAAATATTAAAAATGAGACATTTTATTCTATAAAAAAATTACACATGTTAAGTTTTCTTGTTTATGCATAAGATCAAATCAGTTGCAAGACTAGTACCTATGGGAGAAGGTTTTTGAGGCCCCATCCCTAGCTTAGGAGCTACTGGCAGTTGATGGCTGCCTCTGAAGAATGAACATTCAATTTTCTTTAAGTGTATAGCCCCCGGTAGGCTGTTGTCTGAGGTCCCATGGATGTCTTATGTCCAAGTGCATGCTGGTAGTACTAATTGGACCTAATGAGCTTCTTTTAAAGAGAGAAAACAAGAAGTTGGGATTTGTGTATGAATGATGGGGATGGTAAGAGAAGAGACAAAGGCAGTACTTGGGGGTGGAATACATAATATGGACTATAAATTCTCATGGAATAAATAAATATTTTTAAAACAGAAGTTATGGCTATCACGGGAATACCTGTACAAATTAAGATTGACAATGTTCCAGCATATGTGTCTAGTAAAATGAAACTTTATCTTTGAATATTATAACATGAAGCATATTACAGGAATACCACAAAATCCTACAGAACAAGCGGTTATAGAAATATCTAACTCAACTCTAAAAGATATACTTAATAAACAGAGAGGGATAATAAAAACTCCCAGAGACAGGTTTTACGATGCTTTTTTAATCTTACATTTTCTAAATGCTAATGAAAAAGGATAGGCAGCTCAAAGAGACATTGAATAATAGAAAATAAACCCTACTGAATTAAGTCTGCCTGTAAAGATGTGTTGATCTCAGAATGGAAACCAGAATATATGTTACCATAAGAAAAAAGTTATGATTTTGTTTACATGGGAGAAATAAAAGCTATGAATACCATCAAAATTGATAAAGATTAGATATGAATAAAAGAGATCCCTTTATTAGAAGTAGTGATAGCTCATTAAACAGTGTGACCATTCAATTTAAACTAATTTATAAAATAAATACTTTTTATTTGATCAAATAAAATTTGCCAAAAAAGTAAATATCCCAAAGTTAGAGTTGGGGCAGGGCTTTGTTTTTGTCTTTCCAGGAGAATGAAACAATCAGCTTAGGAATATAAAGAGTATTGAACAAATAAGACAACCAAAGAAGAATAAGTGATCAAGAGAAAATGGTCCAAGAAAAGAGTAAATTGGCCTATTAGTATATGATATTTTCAACAGAATAAAATTTCATAAATGTTCCCCAAATGTTTGTTCTTTTCTATAGACATATAATGCCAATGGACTTTATGTCCCAGTTTAATTAAAAATTAAAGATAGATAAAAGCTCTATGACGTCAGTTAGGGTACTTACCAATCTGGTTGCTAGAGTAGGCCAGTTCAGGATAGAAGTAGATGCAGAGATCCACAGTTAGCACCAAACAGAGCTTCAGGACTTCAGTAAAAGAGAGGAAAGAGGGATTAAATGAGCATAAGTAGTGTCAAGATCATGATAGGGAAATCTACAGAGACAACTAAACCAAGCTCATGGGAACTTACAACTTTAGGCCTATAGCTATGGAGCCTACATGGGACAGGCCTAGACCCTCTGCACAAAAGATACCATTATATAGGTCTCTTTTGTTTGAGGGTTCCTAGGTATTTATCCCTGGTGCATGAGGTGGCTTTTTGGAGCCCACTACATATGGTGAAATACCTTTTTTGACCCCGATACAGGACAGAGAGGCTTGGGTCCGACCTCAACTAAATGTAGAAGTCTTTAATAATTCTAAGTGGGAGGCCTTACCCTTTTGGATGAAAGGATGTGAGTGGGGAGAATACTGGAGTGGAAGCAGGAGAGATGAGAGGAGGATCTGTATTTGTCATGTAGAATAATTTGAATGGTTTCTTAAATAAAAAAAAATGGAAAAAACATTTAAAGCTGAATTTGGAGTTATATTGTGGCTCTCTTCTTCTCTAAAATCCATGTATGGTTGTTAAAAAAAAATCCAAAATTTTTGTCTCATGTCAGTAGAGCCACCTGATATGGGACAGAAGAAAACATCAAAATTGGGGATTATTCTGTTGTCATTAATCTCAAAATTCTTTCACATTTTTGACATTTTAGAACTTTTCTTAAGGTATATACATTATCTCAAAATTTATAAAAAATAATATTTATATTTTAAACATTTGCCATGATGTTAATGGTCAACCAGGGTACCAACTAATTCTATAAAAAGGTTTCATCTAGATTCTTATATGTAATTTTAAGATTGAGTCTCTATCAAGTAACTAGAAATTATGTTTTTGTACTCTGGATGTGGATTACAAATATGGTCCTTTAACCTCTTCAAGATCTGCTGCATATGACATTTAAAATGTATGTTTTCTGCAGTGAACCATGACCATTCCTAACAGTGACCTTTGAAGTCTCCAAAAGAAAGATGAGGCTCCAGGATGATGATTCCATCTGGATTGTGGTAACAGCACTATAGTTGATATTAGTCACTAGCAAATGATTATATAAAAAGATTAATATTTATTAAGGGGTTATATGAAACACCCACTGATACAAGATATTGAACAGCTGGATGATTTCTGAAAAGCTAGACTGGTTTATGTGGAGACAGCAGACCTACTTCTTTCTCTAAGAGTGCAAGAGAGCAAACAGGAAGAGAGAGAGAGAGAGAGATGGCATGTACACAGTTTCAAACTGACCTGGACACATCCCATACATGGGTTCTCAAGGCCTAAAGGTCACACAACTCTAGGTCAAGGTGATATTGCCTCATTCCTACTATACACCACTACATTGACAAACACCACCCAAAGATGGACTTTAGACTCCAAACTGCTTAGGACAATTTCCATGTGAAAACTTTGAAAAAGCCTCACAGACTACTGTAACAAGGACTTGAGATAAGCCCTAAACTTTTCTATTGCACAGAAAATGGACATCGAATGATGCAGCTAGCTCTCCTAGAAGTTGACAACTATCTCATTTTTTAAAAGATGCTGTTGCCCCCACACAACAGGAAGTAATTATAAGAATTACTTATAAGAACACAACCCCGACATTCCCAAGAGGTATGGTAGACAATTTTAGTGTTCAGTGGGTTATGGATATTTGTCATTGTTTAAGGAGGTTGGTTACAAGTTATTATTGGGAATGGTAAGGGAAAAAGCTGAACAAAGAAGATTAGTTTCTGAAAAGAAGAATATAAAAGTAATAGGATAAAGGGTAGATTATCTAGTCTACTTTTAAGTCAAACATGCAACTATTTGTCTTAAAATTCTTACATTGGTATTACATTTTGTATATTGATACAAAATTGAGGTTGCTTTCTTATAATACATATGGTTCTATCTTTGTTTTATGTGTTTTTGTATATTGATACAAATTTAAAGTTATTTTTGTTAGACTGTACTCTTGTTCAAGGTATTGTACTTATACAGCTCATTTAACAACATAATGTAAATTTCTAGTCTTGAAAGTTATTTTCTATGAACAATTTAGGATAATAAAGAAATTCAGGTTAATAGACACCTATTATAATCAAACTTATAGTCAT
Organism: Sigmodon hispidus; assembly: GCA_004025045.1. Lineage (NCBI taxonomy): Eukaryota > Metazoa > Chordata > Mammalia > Rodentia > Cricetidae > Sigmodon > Sigmodon hispidus. Next base: position 59,339 of record PVIH01001985.1, on the reverse strand, counting down.
GTTAGGTATGTTTTTTAAGGTCAAGCATTTTAGATAGGTGATATTTGTTTTAATAGCACAAAGATTTTTATGACAATGAGACATGTCTGTTCTTTGTAGTACCACTCTTCTTCAGAGAAGATGATGGGAACTGAAAAAAATTCCACTTGGAATTTGTTTTCTTTATGGTAAAAACTAACCATGTGAGGTGAAAAAAAACCTACCTTATCTCAATTGCTGACTGTTGCTGTCCAAATTGGACAAGCAGGACACAAAAGAAAGTGATTACTGAACTTTGCCAATATAAGTGGGACAGTTCTTCAAAAATTCTGCTTTACAGAAATGTATGTCACATATTCTAAGCCTGCATTCTGAAGATGGATGCCCCTTTATTACAGAGGAACTATGGGTGACTACCTAGATGATTGTTTTTGTCATTTCTTGTTTTGGAAGTTTGCTCTGAACTTTCTGTTTATGCTGGTAAAATTATATCATTCTCAGGTCTGTAATAGAGTTGAATACTAAATAGTTATAGTTTCTTTTTTAACAAATGAAAAAAAATAACTCACAAGTCAGGTGCAAAATGTTTAAGTTTGAGAGACATAAGAAGATAGTTTGAAATGATAATACAAGTTAGGACAGAGAGTGAATTAGGTACAACACTTTGAATTCACCAAGATAGAATAAATAATGGAGTATTTTCTCTGAAATTGTCAAATGAAAATTAACTGGAAATTTCAGTGTAATTCTTGACTATATATATTTGTATATAGTTATTACTTATTTTATTACAGTTTTTTTATTTTAGTTAAAACTTTGCTTTATAAAAAAATGGAAATGCTCTGTGATTGTGTTCTGACAAATAAAGCTTCCTTGAATACAGAGGGCAGAGCTAACCACTAGCTGACCAAAATTAAGGATACAGGTTTAGGAGACTGTAGACCGAGAGGAGACAGGAAGTAATAAGGAGAGTCATAGAGATGATCTTGGCCCCTTTGCATGGAGGAAAAATAAAGGAAGGGGGCAACTGGTGGCCTCCCTAAATTCTCTGCTTTTCTGATTCTTCAAATTTTTCTCAATATCTGACTCTACATTCTTCATCAAGATTAATTAGGTTAATGCTTCAAGTATGTTCACTATAATTTCCAATATAAGTACAAATGTTGATAAGAATGCTTTTCATGAGTTTAGTGAGACCTGATTTTGATTTAAAAACAAACCAAATAAAATTGCATTAAGCAGCAAGAATTTGACATTAAACCAAATTGAAGTGCTAGATTAAGCTGCAGAAATTGGAGATAAATAAGGAATCAATTAAAGGTCATAGGACTATGACAATAGTTTTGTAATAACTATATTTGGAGACTTTCTTTTACAGGAGTATATGAGATGGCAGTTGTTATCTTTGTTAAACTTGGTTGCTTAGAAACCACTGACTGATTAGAAGATGGTTGTTATCTACATCTATAATTATTGTGATTACTGTTATGGCTGCAGCCCTTGATGTGAGCCTGAAAATAGTATTACAGTGAAGCATTCTACATACACATACTCATAAAACTTATTAGATATCCTAGTATGAAAGATTTATAATGTTCCTTCCTTGCCTTTCCAATGGCCTCATTTAAAGAATAATGTAATTATTCTCTTTCAGCTTACATTGTGGCTTTCTTTCAAGCCTATTATGAAACAAAATCAGAGGTTATTAACAAAGATGAGAAGAAGAACACAAAAGCTTTCTGAGTAAAGAACAGCAGAAATTGATCCTCCTTGGGTCTCTAGCTCATCACTAAGTAGCAACTTTCACAATCTCAATGTGATGAATGCCAAGACTCTTTATGTAACTTGTGGTTATATTAGTAAGTAATAAATGGCATTTAAATAGATTACATTTTTATTTATTTATCCTGAATCTTAGGACAAATTCACTGAAATTGACTCTCTGGGGATACAATCTAGGCTGGTTTGAAGCAGGAGTTTAATCATTTCTATTTTGTCCCTTAAACAAATGAAATCACAGCAAACAAAGATAGCACACCTGCATCATTTCATTGCATGCACACATGTGTCCAGATAATCTTGTAACCATGAGCCACAGGCACTGGTGTCGTCATTACAGTGGAACACAGACGAATCTGTAATCACTGTGAAGAAAATGGAATGCAAAGCAGGTGTTTCCCTTCCCAGTTATTGCATATACATCGATGACAGGATGCCCTTTTACCCCACTTTGGGCACATGCCTGGGCTCCTCTATGATTTTTAGCCAAAGAGTTATAGCAGTTCTCATCTGACATTCATAAGTCCACATGTATAAACATACAAACCCAATTCGACTTTCCTAAAAACAGTTACCTACAGTGTGTGTGTGTGTGTGTGTGTGTGTGTGTGTGTGTGTGTGTGTGTGTGTGTGTGTGTATGTCCATCTATGCTTGTACATGTGGAAGCTAGGAGTTGACCTCAGGTTTATTTCTCAAACACGTTCCACCTTTTGTTTTGAGAATACTGACTTGCAGCTCACTGATTTAGCTAGACTGGCTGGCCAGCAAACACCAGGTGTACACCTGTGCCTACCTCTGAACAGCTGGAACTATAACATGCACCACTATGTCCAACTTTGTTTAAAACATGGATTCTGGGAGATTTAATTGGAATTTTCAGGTTTGCATGACAAGTTCCTCATTGTCTGAGTCATCTCCCCAGTCCTAACTATTTTTTTCCCTGTCCTTCTGTACAAAAGTAGCAGACTCTCTGGAAATTACAAAGGCACTGTGTAGAGCTTAGGGAAGAAATTATCTTGTTTAATAGGTGCCTACTGACTTTTTAAGCAATGTCTTATTTTTTTATGGTCACACCTGATGGCAATTACATTTTATCTATGCAATGGGAATGTAGGAAAAATCAATTAAAATATTTTGAAGGACTCTAGAAGTCCCCATAATTAAATGCTATGTTTACTGTACTGGTATACAACTTATTTAAAAGTATCAGACATTCCTCAGGATGGAGGTGGATTTGTGGGAGTCTTTTCTGCCTAATTATGAGCTTGTAGATGAAGACTGCTTTCTCCAGGTGTGGAAACTTGTCATATGTTATAGTTACATACTAGATTTCTCTGCTTGCTGATTGATCCCAGATCCTGTTCTGCTGTCTCTCTCAAAACATCTTGCCATGATCATATAAAAGGAAATCGTTATTTTTCTTTTTGAGTCACACTTGAATTTTTTAACTTATTTATGAACTATAGCTGTTCTCTGAAAACCTGACATTAAAATTGAAGACCCCTCTACCTTGCATTATGAAGATATGATTCCAGCTAGCTATAGACCAGTATCTTGAAAAAGGGAGTAGACATTTCATTTTGGCCATTTCATTTGTGGTTAATTGAAAGCAACAAATAGCCAGGCTGCTGGTTAGAGTGTCTGAGAGTATTTGTTGTCCTATGATGACGAACATCTGAATAAGAACATACATAAAATAATTGTAATTAAAATGTAATGTGAAATGTGTATAGACAGAAGAGCACTGCTCACCATTCAAATGTGTTCTCTGTTATTTGTGACAAGTTCTCTAAGAAGACATTCTTCTCTTCTTCCCTGAAACTATAATACCCAAGGAGGGTGCACTGAAACAAACAATAGGTATCAAAAATAATTTAATATTTCCTTTGTTATAAAAGAATAATTTATTTTTTGTGTATGCTTGTTTTCCTTTGCATACATATTCACATTCTAAATTTCACAATGACACAGAAGCAAGGGTAGAGTAGGGTAGGGTAGGGTTAGGTAGGAGATGGGGGGGAGGGGAGGGGAGAAGGATTCCCAGCACAGGTTCTGAGAACGGAATTTAAATTTCTCAGACAAGAACAAGCAAAGAGTCTAACTGCTAAACTCTTTCGAATATTTCTAAATAAATTTGTAAATTTTATTTATATGTTAATATAATAAATGAGCATTATAGAAAAATGTTACTTATCACAAATAAGTAAAGAACATAGGCTACTAATGCAAAGATAATCAGTAATTTTGGGGGGTAATTCATGGACTTTTAATTTATTTACAGAAATAACTGAGTAGATTTTTGAAAAAAATATTTTTAAGCTAGTAGAAGTAAATTGATAATCAAGACTGCCTTGTCATTTATATTTAAATTTATGTTTTTTAAATATCATTTATTTTCTCCTTTTTAATATTACTCTCAAGTTTTGATTGATTTGAGTTCTCAGGCTGTAGTTTGTAAACTGTGTTGATTATGTCAATACTAAATTATTTGCATGAATGGGCTGGAATCTAAATTGTCAGAATGGTGAACAATGTATTAATCACAAATTCCAAAGGTGACTTTAAATTGATATTGCCAATGATACCAATATAACAATGCACTTTTGTATTAGGTATTATTTATCTGTATAATTTGCTGTTGCTCTCAGATCTTGGTCTCTACTGGCAATATTAATATGTCTATAAATAATAGAATTATGTTTTTATTATTATACATAGAATGGTCCACGTTGGATCTGTCAATCTTTATAGTCACATTTTTGTTGCATAGACCTTATTTTTCTAGGTGTAGAAATGTCATTATTGATATGTCCTTATGTAATGAGCCTCTTTATTATGCAAAAGTGTTTTATAGTGAGCAGAAAATTCACCCTTAACATATAATTTCTGTTTTTACTTGTCTTTTGAATATCAAGTAAGTTGAATCTACTAATTAAAGTTGTTATAAGAACCTGAACTGGAAATTACTAATGAATGGGATTTTGCAAAACTATTTTAAATACCTATTATGAGATTTAAGCTTTACAATATAACTCATTAAGAAAAAGAATATAAATAATAAAAATAATAAAACTAAGATGGTAATTGGGTAAAGTAGTTAGTTTTAGACATTTATTGCTTATTGTAGATGTAAACATAGCATTAGGAAATCCATCTTTTACCATATATTTGTTAAATATGCCATTGGACACCTTTTCCTTTGCTACCTTTGCTGGAGTTGGAAGGCTCACTGTATTCACCTAGATTCTATTTTCAATTTTGGGCATTTCTGTATAGTTCTAGAAAACAAAATAACAACATAGTCACTTTTTTATGTCGTGTATTTTTATACCGAAGACATTAGATCTTTCTGCTAGCTTAAATGTAAACACTGGCATGTTAGTTACTTATTATTGAACAATTTATTCGTATTTTTACGTTTACCAGAGATAAGCAATTCATTCATTATTTTTGTTGTAGGAGGGTAGGAGTAAATCTTGAAGGATGAACCCAAATATAATCTGCTGAGTTGTTAGTGAACATTTGATCCTAAGCCTTGGAAATTTAAAGCAATATATTTATTTCCACTTTACCATCCATTTAATGATATAGTAATGATTTGATGAGCAGCAATAATGACCATGGCTATGTATTCTCTTCAACTTATACAGTGTAAAATGAAATGATCACCAAAGATTTATTTGTTTATATATAGGAAAATGGATTAAATTTAAATTATTCCTGAAACACATGCCTCAACACAAAGCATCTATGCAAGATTTGACTTCACTTATTCACTGAATTGTGTGAATTAATGTTTTTTTCTTTCTCCTTCTATTCTTAACATCAAAAGAGTTAGTGGGAATATCAAGGTGAGAGTCTTCATTAATGGATGAAACAGCTGCCAAATGAAGACAGGTGAGCATATAGCCCTTCATTGAGGACAAAGGATAGGCCGAGAGTGGAGGTTAAGATCACAGTGGGGCATTAGGTAAATGAGGGCAGTCATCCAGCTTAATATGAACAATATAGGGAAGGAAGGGGTGGCATGCCTGAATTTTCTGTAATTGGGAATACAAGCTCTGCCTCAGGTAACACCAAATTCTGGCCAGCATTATCTGTGTGATGATCTGTGTTGTATTAAGTTTTTTCTGGCCCGTTTTGGGTCTGGGAGGTTTGTGACTTGGCGCGCGTGTAGCGCCGGCGGTTTGGAACTTGGTTTGTGTGTCTATGGCTTTTGTTTTTTAAAAGAAATGAAATTATATGTTTATATATTTTAACACTGTTTGGCCTATATTTTATGTTTATTATTAGTTAGTTTTTTTTGTTTTAATTTAATTTATTTTTATTGATTTGACCGCCACGTGGCTCCCAGCACGTGGCTGGCAGGTATTTTTATATGTTTGTTTTTTTGGGGGGTCTGATGGAGAGTGACTAACTCTACTTTTTTTTAATTTGGCTGTCTTTGATTTTTTATTTATTTTTATGGTGTCTTGTAGGGGCCTAAATAGTTTTTTATTTATATCATACAGAAAACATTTTATTATATTTTTTGTCTAATTAAAAAGGAAGGTTTTAATTTTTATATAGCAAAATTATATATAGAACAGCTTTTAAATAAGAATTATAATTATTATATCTAGTCTATTTGTATTTATAAAATTAAGGAGAATATTTTATTACTTATTTTATCTAAAGTTTTATATTTAATATATCTTTTAAACTAAAAAGAATTAGATTTATAATTATTAAACTTTTAACTACATCAAAGACTATAGAAGGATATAATATTATGTAAATAAACAGGAAGTGTAAGTAACTTTCAACGCCTATAAAATGACAGAGATGACACTTGTTTGTTTGGACAGTCACTTAAAGTTTTTTGTAACATTGGGGCATTTATTTTTAGCCTATAGGCCCAAAGTCTCTGGCAAACTTTTTAGTGATGTAGGAAATCTGACACAGTCTATCAGTTGCTTCTCCTTATGTCCTGAAGAATGTTTGGCAATGTTTTTTTGTAAAGGAGGAATTTGAAAAACCATTTTGGCTTGTTTTGTTAATGTTTAGAGGTTACTCTTTTACGGAATTTGTATGTCTAGTTTATATAGCATATTATCAAGTAGTTAATATTAGAACACTTTTTTGTCTAGTGGCTAATTGTTGTCAAAAAGTAAATTTTATATGAAGTTTTTTTAATTTTTATCTTTTTTTAAAAAAAATATATTGATGTTGCCAGGAACAGATTTGTCTCACTGTCTAGAAAAGTTTAAGTTTTTAAAATATTTTAAATGTCATATTTTGTATGTCTTTGAAGTGTTTGAAGACTATTTAATTGAAATATATTTTTGTATACTTATAAAAACTTAACTAACATGACTATGAGTTTGTTTATTATAGATGACTATTAATTTGTATTTTTAATTACATATTATAATTTTAAATAAGTTATATCAGCATCATATCTTAATAAAGAGTAGAAAAATATATATAGCATAACAAAATTGACCTTAAGTTTATATCATTATACTTGCAAACAACTATTAGCCAAAGGATGAATGAAAAATGAATTGACATGGTACAAATGTTTATATATTGACACAAATGGGAAATTAATCTATATGTCTGATTGAGATAATATATATTAATGCAAAGTTAAATGTATAATTGTCCTATTTTGCACGTGTCTACCTCTGTCTAAAATATTTTACACATTAATGTGTATTAAGTACATTGTCATTTCCATAATGCAATTTCTACCTCTAATTATTTATGATAGTCATAACATTGGTTGTACTATACACACGAGTTGTTTTATATAAATCTGTTTAGATATATTTTTATATATAATGATATATAGTTAAGATATTGTTGTCATTTGATACAAAATGTGTATTTTGGTCAATTTTCCTAAGATTGTTATACTTAAAATTATTTAAGAGCTGTACACTCATTTTAAAATGCCTATTTTTACAATGTTAGCCTCACTTTCTTTGATGATTGAGATTGCAGATTATAGTTACTCAAATTTATCAATAAAAGTCAAAATACTCAGGCTTTCCCAAAACATGTTAAAATATACCAAATAGATAGGTGTCTTCAACCACTTCATAGACCGAGAGAATATGGCATTCAAGATTTTGTTATCTCAAATTTGGCCTTGAGAGACATGACAACTCCTGGCATCACTGTTCCTTTCTCAAGGTGGTGTTAAACATCACAGACATCTTACAAAGATATTATCTTGTTTGGCAAATAATCGCCTCAGGGGCAAAAGACTACACTTGTCCAGACTCCTGTCAGCGTGCTCACTGTCCAAAATAGACGAGCAAGATGAAAAATAGAGACTGCCAAAGCCTGTCTAAACAAGATGAGATGGTCCTACCAAAAAATACCCTACTTCTATAGAGACTTGTCAGATATCATAGGCCCGTAGCCACAAAGATAGATGCTCCAGTTGTACAGAGAAGTGGTAGATGACTGTCCAAATAGTTAACTGTCATTATCTTCTCCTAAATTTTAAAAGTTACTTCATCATGCTTCCAACTTCAGATATATATTTTCCTTCTCAAGTCTTAATGGTGTTAAAGACTAAATAAAGTTGGTATTACTTCACATCTCAACAAAGACACTCAAGTGTTAAAACTTTATTGTTTAAGATAAACAGTCTTAAAACAATCTCTATACATTTTCTCATATCAACATTTTAAATATTAACTTACACTTTATAGTTGTTGTTTGTTAGCGATAGTTTGACCTCACTTATGTTAAAACCTTTCTCTTCCCCAGATACTGCCTTATGATGATCCCTATAATATATAATTTTATACCTAATTTAAAACCTTCCTATTTAGACAAAAAAAATAACAAAAAATCAAAAGCTACACATATAAATGAGTTACAACAGAGCTCCAGAGCTGAGAGGGGCATGGTCAACAAAAACAAGCTTCAAACAACACCTAAAAAAAAACCAAAAACAGACTTTCTCTCGCACAGGGCCGAGAGCTCTTGCAATGGAGTGGGACTTCCAAAAATACACAGTGCGGAGCCAATAACACAAAAATAATATAACATGACATATAATTATCCTTTCACTTCTTCTTAAAACCTCCTCTGTTTTATAAATAATTCTCACAAAATAAACCTCATTTAAAACATATCTCACAACACATTCATACCACAATAGATCTGTCTTCAAAATCAAACCAAATCTACTAATCAAACAAACAAAGTATCCAGGCTAATTAAGCAACATTTTTGCTAAGTGGAGAAATTATACTTCAACAAATGCTGGGAAGCCTTGCCATCCCCTGATGTATCAGGATTTTTAAACTTGTGAATATAGTGTACTATATACTGGTAGTCTAAAAAGAAAGGGTTCTGATACAAACAAATGATTGTGCGTTCAGAAACAACAATTGGAGAGACAAACTCATCAGCAAGAAATAAAGGTGTACTTGAAAAGCAGCACTCTTCTTATTTGGACCAGTTTATATTTGGGCTGCTCTGGACTTCACCCTCTACTCTAGAAGACAGTGTTCTTTCCTCAGTGATTCCTGTTGTAAAGTCCTTTCCAGGTTCACTCAGAATGATGTATATTAGTTGATTCCAGAGTCAATCACAGCAAAGCTTCAATTGTACTTTCAATCTAAGTATTTCCCCCAGGTCATAATGCAATCCAATGCACAATGGAGGCTATATCTCAGCATTTATGATATGTAATTTTATTGACTATATGAGTTCCTGCCACAAAGTGCTTGTGAAAATGGAACAGGTAAAAATTATATGCATAGAAATACATTGATAATATTAGAAAAATCAAGCAGCATCTTGCTAGCTTTAATTTTGGTTTATGAAGGATTTTTTCTGCTTCCTCAGCATAAATGATTTTCAGAGTAAAAACATTTTCCTGTTGTATAAATTAAAATATAATGCTAATTAATATTATTGGATCTCAGGATCAAGCTACATTTTATGCTACCAGGTATTAGATCTGCAGAGAGCAATGAGATTAACTTTATGTTTATATTTTTAAAATGTCATTGAGATTTAGAATACAGATTGCACATTAAAGTGAGGGACGCTTCAAAGAAGTGATGGTATTCTGAAAACAATGTGCTATTAGAGTTCAGGCAACAGAGGCATTGCTCTTTCAGTAGTGATGTGGAAACTATATGCAGCCACAAGCCTTTAGAAGTTTAGATTGGTCCAAAAAGAATTCCAATAAAGATGGCTGCCAGAGATAGAAATTGACTCCAAGCAGTAGCCTTGATTCTCAAGGCAGCAACCACTGAGACTGAAGGGGTTTCTTAGGAATTATTGATATTTGAGCTCTGCAGTTAATTAAAAATGTCATTCTGTTTCAAGATGTGTTTTGAAGATGTAAAAACCTCTATTTCCCTCCTAGATGGTTCACAATAATAATTAATGAATAATGAGAAATTTAGCAGAATTTGACAACATGTTCTTGGGGAAGAATTTGAAAAAGACTTCAAAATAATTACCTGACATATTTTGCAGCATAATTGTAATACAGAAAATAGATCAAGAATATTAGAAATGTGTCCGATAATGTGGGGTTTTTAGCATAAAAATACATATTTTTCTTAATAAAATTAGTTATTACATATTGAAATCAGGAGACTAAGTTTTGTTCCAGTGTTTTCACATACACATGCCTCTGTACTTCATTCCAGTCTCTCTCCCTTCATGAACTCCCTCTGCTCTGTCCTTGTCTCCTTCTTGTGATTTTCTTACTTCTCCTGCTCCTGCTTTCATGTGGCACACTACTCTCTTCTCCCTGGCTCTTCAACCTCTTCTTTTCTTTTCACAATTCCCCCATCAAGTTTCATGAGTTTTTTATACACACCTACACATAAGTAAACACACATACTGATAATTATAATCTAGTTTTTATAGATGAGAGAAAACATTCACTATTTATCTTTCTTAGCTTGAAATATTGATTTCCAGTGTCATCAATTTTCTACAAATATCATTATCTTTTTTTATAATTAACTGTACTTCTATTATGTTTATATAATTTTTTTATCCATTCAGTACTTAACAGACACATATCTCTATTATGTTTATGTAATTTTTTTATCTGTTCAGTACTTGACAGACACATATCTTGGATGGTTATGGCAAATAGTGAAGTCATAATTGTGGATGTGCAAATCTCTGTTGTGCATCAAATTATAGTTCTTTCTAACTATATTCAGGAATAGCATAGAAAGGTTATATAGTAGTTCTTGGCTTTGTTTATTAAGAAATCTCTGACTTACATTTCCACTCTAGGTGGGTAAGGGCTCTATTTTTTCTTCTTTCACCCAAACATTTGTGTCACTTCTTTTCTTCATAAGAGCCATCCTTTAAAGTTAGACAAAATCTCAAAGCGGCTTTTAATTTGCATTTTCATGATGTCCAAGCATGTTGAGCATGTTTTAGGTATTTACTGGCCATATATATTTCTTCATGGTAGAACTGTATATATAGCACTTACTGATAGGATGCTTTTGCAGGTGATAATTACCTGTAGTTACTTAAATGTTCTAGAGATTCTTATTTTAATAAAAGACAAATTTAGGTGAATATAGTTCATTATAGGTAATACATATCATGAAACATAAGGAAAGTATCAAGCAGAAATATTAATTTTAGTAAATAAGAGTTAAGATAAAATATTAACAGAGTTGCAGTTATATTATTAATTGTTACAGCTTACAAAAGACTTGTTCATAACTGATCATTATTTATAAAACATGAAAGCATAAAAATGCATAATGGTAACATTAGCAATAAAAGTAAAATGTTGTTGCACTACATTTAGGAACACTTGGGAACCATCTCTCAGAACCTGTTAGGTACAATAGAGCATAAATGACTAATGTTCGACAGAGTAAAACCTGGAGACTTTTCTTATAAATACAGAGGAGTCAGAGAACACTAAGTCTGGAACGGAGGCAAAAGAACAGAAATATAAGCATTCTATATGCAGACAAGCTCAAACACTTAAGAAAACAGGTTACCATGAAGTGTTCCAAAGCAATTCAAATACTTAGTTTTAAATAATTATTAATTTCCTCTTAAAATAATTGAATTAATTATACCTTGTGATAGTTTGTTTTGAAAATAAATAATTGACTTGAAAACTACTCAAGGGTTTGGGTTCCGGTACCAGAAATAGGTTCTGTCTGTTGTGGGTTTCTCAACACACCCCTTAGCAGACAGGAATAAAGTCTGGCTGTGAGAACCTCCTCCAGCTGCTGCTAAGACAAGGAAAGTTACTGGGCCAACCTGCCTCAACTGCATCAGCAGAGAAAGAATAAGGACTTGAAATTCTGAACCCTGCCCAGAGCAGAGTCAGACATTGAGAAGACCCCTTGTTCAGAGGTGACAGGAGACACACAAGCCCTTTTGCCACAACTTGCCACAACTGACCAGGAGCCACATAATTGTGAACAACTGAAGCCATGGGCAGACACCAGTGCAAATATATATATATATATGTGTATATATATATATATATACACATATATATATATATAAAGAATAATAAGGTAACTCCAGAAGAAATTGGTGGTTTTATAACTACAAGACCTGAACTGAGCAATGAAGAGGAAGCAGAAGGAAGTAACACCAAAAATGCCTTAATAATGATCATTGAAACCCTCAAAGAAGATATGAAAAATTCCCTTAAAGAAATAGAAGAAAATACAAACAAAAAATTGGAAGAGATGAACAAATCTATGAAAGAAACATGCCAGGAACTAAAAGCTGAAGTGGAAGCAATAAAAAAGGCACAAAATGAGGCAACGATGGAAATAGAAAACCTGAAGAAAAAAGTTGGAACCACAGATACAAGCATAACCAACAGAATTCAAGAGATGGAAGACAGAATCTCTGAAGTGGAAGACTCAGTAGCTCAAATAGATGTATCAGTCAAAGAAAATACTAAAACCAAAAAAGCCATAACACAAAATGTACAGGAAATCTGGGACATCATGAAAAGACCTAAGTTGAGAATAATATAATAGAAGAAGGACAAGAATACCAGCTCAAGACACAGATAATGTATTCAATAAAATCATAGAAGAAAACTTTGCTAACGTGAAGAAGGAAATGACTATAAAGATATAAGAAGCTTACAGAACACCAAATAGATATGACCCCCAAAAAAGTCAGTGTACCACATAGTAATCAAGCCACAAAATATGCAGATCAAAGAAAAAATTTTAAGAGCTGCAAAAGAAAAGGCCAACTTAACTATAAAGATAGACTGATCAGAATAACACCTGAATATTCCATGGAAATGATGAAAGCTGGAAGGGCTTGGTCAGAAGTTATACAGACACAAAAAGAGCATGGCTGCCAAACTAGAATACTATATCTTGCAAAATTATCAATCACCAAATATAGAGTAAACAAGATATATCATGACAAAGTCAGACTGAAACAATACCTAACTATCAATCCAGCACTACAGAAAGTATTAGAGGGAAAGCTCCAACCTAAGGACCCCAGATACACCCATGAAACCACAACCATTCAAGAATCCCATGGAGGAATACCCTGGGAAGGAAAATACAAACAAGTTACCACCAAAAATAGCAGGAAATATTAATCAGTGGTGACTGATATCCCTTAATATCAATGGACTAAGCTCTCCTATAAAACGACACACACTAACAAGATGGATATAACAACAGAGCCATCCTTCTGTTGCCTACAAGAAACACACCTCAACCACAAAGACTGACACAGGTTTAGATTAAAGGATTGGGAAAAGACTTTCCAGTCAAATGGTCCTAAGAAACAAGCTGGGGTTGCCATCCTAATATCTAACAAAGTATACTTTAAGCTAAAAGCAATTAAAAGGGACCAAGATGGTCATTACTTATTCATCAAAGGAAAAATTGGTCAAGAGGAGATTTTAATCCTGAATATTTATGCCCCTAATATAAGAGCAGCTACATATGTAAAAGGAACACTGCTAAAGCTCAAATCCCACATCAATTCTCACACCCTAATAGTGGGAGATTTCAATACCCCACTTTCACCCCTGGATAGGTCAACCAGACAGGTACTCAATAGAGAAATAAGGTATCTAACAGAGGTTATGATGCAAATGGATTAAATGGATATCTACAGAAGCTTCCACCCAAATGCAAAGGAATATACATATCTCTCAGCACCTCATGGAACTTTCTCCAAAATTGACCACATAATTGGTCATAAAGCAAATAGCGACAAATACAAAAAATTGAAAATAATCCCTTGTAACATATAGGAACACCAGCGCATAAAGTTAGAGTTCAACATCATCAAAAATCAAAGAAAGCCTACCAACACATGGAAACTAAACATCACTCAGCTGAATCACCTCTGGGTTAAGGAAGAAATTAAGAAGGAAATCAAAGTCTTCCTAGAATTTAATGAAAATGAAGGCACAATGTGCCCAAACTAGTGGGGCACAATGAAAGCAGTCTTAAGCAGAAATTCATAGCACTAGATGCCTATATAAAAAACCTAGAGAAAACCCACACTAGAGACCTAAAAGCTCAGCTGAAAGCCTTAGAACAATTAGAAGCAAACTCACCTTGAAGGAGTAGATGGCAGGAAATAATCAAACTTAGAGTTGAAATCAATACAATTGAAACAACAAGAGAAATACAAAGAATCAATGAATCTAAGAGTTGGTTCTTTGAGAAAGTCAACAAGATAGATTAGTCCCTACCCAAACTAAGCAAAAAACAGAGAGAGATTGTGAAAATCAACAAAATCAGAAATGAAAATGGGGACATAACAACAGACCCCCAGGAAATCCAGAGAATTATCAGATCATACTTTGAAAATTTGTATTCCACAAAAATGGAAAACCTAGAAGAAATGGACAGCTTTCTGGACAGGTACAATTTACCAAAATTAAATGAAGATCAGATTATTTACCTAAACAGGCCTGTAACTCTTAAAGAAATTGAAGCTGTCATTAAAAACCTCCCAAAAATAAAAGCCCTGGTCCAGATGGTTTCAGTGCAGAATTCTACCACACGTTCAAAGAAGAATTATTACCATTATGCCTCAAAGTATTTCACACAGTGGAATCTGAAGGAATATTGCCAAATGCCTTTTATGAAGCCACAATTACTCTAATACCCAAGCCACTCAAAGACACAACAGAAAAGGAAAAGTACAGACCAATTTCCCTCATGAATATTGATGCTAAAATTCTCAACAAAATTTTAGCAAATCGTATACAACAATATATAAAAAGTATCATCCACCATGACCAAGTAGTCTTCATCCTGGAAATGCAGGGCTGGTTTGACATATGAAAAACTGTAAACGCTATCCATTGTATGAAAAAACTAAAGGAACATGATCATATCCTTAGATGCTGAAAAAACATTTGACAAAATCCAAAACTCCTTTATAATAAAAGCCCTGGGAAGATCAAAAATACAGGGGGAATACCTAAATATAATAAAGGTGAATTACAAGAAGCTGACGGCCAGCATCAAACTTAATGGAGAAAAACTGAAAGCAATCCCACTAAAATCAGGAACTAGACAAGGATGTCCTCTCTCCCCTTATCTATTCAATATAGTTCTCGAAGTTTTAGCTAAAGCAATAAGGGAATGAAAAGAGATTAAGGGGATACAAATTGGAAAAGAAGAAGTGAAACTATCTCTATTTGCAGATGATATGATTGTATACATAAATGACCCAAAAAATTCTTCCATGGACCTTCTGAAGCTGATACAGACCTTCAGCAAGTAGCAGGATAAAAGAAATCAGTAGCCCTTCTATACATTAGAGAAAGAAGAGCTGAAAAAGAAATAAGGGAACCATTACCTTTCATAATAGCTGCAAATAGTATTAAATACCTTGGAGTAACTATAACCAAAGCAGTAACAGATCTATTTGGCAAAAATTTCAAATCACTGAAGAAAGAAATTGAAGAGGATATGAGAAAATGGAAATCTCTCCCTTGTTCCTGGATAGTTTGGATCAACATAGTAAAAATGGCAATTCTACCAAAAGCAATCTACAGATTCAAAGCACTGCCCATCAAAATCCCAACACAATATTTTTTGGACCTTGAAAGAACAATACTCAATTTCATTTGGAATAACAGGAAAGCCAGGATTGCCAAACAATTTTGCTCAACAAAAGAACCTCAGGAGGCATCATCATCCCTGATTTCAAGTTATACTATAGAGCTACAGTAATAAAAACAGCCTGGTACTGGTATAAAAACAGACTTGTGGATCAATGGAATAGAATTGAGGATCCAGACATTAACTCAAAAACCTATAAACACCTGATCTTGGTCAAGGATCCCCAAAATATTCAATGGAAAACAGATAGTATATTTAACAAATAGTGTTGGCACAGCTGGATGGCAGTGTGTTGAAAAATGCAAATAGATCCAAGCCTGTCACCCTGCACAAAACTCAAATCCAAGTGGATCAAAGACCTCAACATAAACCCAGCCACTTTGAACTTGATAGAAAAGTAAGTGGGAAATACCCTTCCACGAATTGGCACATGTGACCACTTCCTAAATATAACACCAGTGGCACAAACACTAAAATCAGCAATCAATAAGTGGGGTCTCCTAAAGCTGAGAAGCTTCTGTAAAGCCAAGGACACTGTCAATAGCACAAAACGACAGCCTACAGAATGGGAAAAGGTTTTCACCAACCCTACAAGTGATAGAGGACAGATCTCTAAGATATATTAAGAACTCAAGAATCTAGAGCCCAATACCTTGAATAACCCAATCGAAAAATGGGTTCAGATCTAAAAAGGGAATTCTCAGCAGAAGAATTAGGAATGGCTGAAAGGCACCTGAAAAAAGTGCTCATCATCTTTAGCCATCAGAGAAATGCAAATCAAAACAACTTTGAGATACCACCTGCCACCTGCCAGATTGGCTAAAATAAAAGACACAGAGGACAGCCTATGCTGGAGACGATGCAGAGCAAGAAGAAAACTCCTCCATTGTTGGTGGGAGTGTAAGCTTGTTCAGTCACATTGGAATACAGTATGGTGGTTTCTCAGAAAATTGAAAATCAATCTCCCGAAGAACCCAGCAATAGCACTTTTGGGTATATACCCTAAAGATGCACAGTCCAACTCCAAGGCATTAGCTCAACTATGTTCATAACAGCGTTATCTGTAATGGGAAGAACCTGGAAACAACTGAGATGCCCCTCAACTGAAGAACACATCAACAAACTGTTGTACATCTACACAATGGAGTACTACTCACCAGTAAGAAAAAAATGATATCCTAAAATTTGCAGATAAATGGATGCATTTGGAGAATATCCTCCTGAGTGAGGTATCATAAACCCAGAAAGGTAAGCAGGGGATGTACTCACTCATTAGTGGACTCTAAACAAACAAACAAAGTAACAAACAAGGAAAAAGCAAAGCATGCCAAGCTGCAAACCACAACTACCGAACAGGTTGGGATCAGAAACACCTTTGTCTGACTCCTTGGATCCCACTGTCCCTAGAGGAACACCTGACTCACTCTTGATGTTAGTGGAAGAAAACTGGATATGCCAGTAGTGGAGCCTGAACTAAGCATTATTGGGACAGTGGGACCTTAGGACAGCCTGCTGCCTGCTGGGGGTTTGAGGTGGATGGGGAATTGTGGAGAAGAGAGAATGACCTGATGTGGTGGGAGGGGGAAGGGACCTTGAATAAGGATATACAAGGATAGAAAGTGTGGCTTCTTTGTTCATAATAATAAAATAAAATAAAAAAAAACATAAAAATGAAAACTACACAATGTTTAAGCAATTAGTTTTCCAGAAGAAAGTTAGTTTGGAAACCAACTTTCTTTTTGACTCTTACCATGAGATAACTCTACTAGGAAGAACCTCATTGGGAGTGCCAGAATGCAAGTAATTCAAACTATTTTTAATCCTCCAAAGGATCAAATAATTTGTTCTTCATAAGTAAGACTTTGAAAAGATCAAACAAACAGCATTAAGGCTTGTCATTTAGTGTAATTAATCTTAGCATAGCAGGGCTTTTAGTATTCTCCATCCACCTGTCCGAAAATTAGCACTGCTTTGTGGAAGTTGTATTTACAAGACAGGCATGGATGCATTTTTCAAATGCTATTAGACAACATCATTTATTGTTCTCAGGTGCCTTTTTTGTGAATTTTTAGCGTTCAATATTTTGAGATATTTTAAAGCTAAGCATCTTTTGTCATTTCTAGAATATTCTCTCGTTCTCAAACTTTGATTAGACATGTCAGACTGCACATCCAATTAACTCTCAATATTCCTTAATATTCTCATATTTCATATCGTTTTAAAAAATTAGTTTATCATTTGAAAATCATTACTATCTCTTACACTCACAGTATGCAGAAACAAAAGAAAAACTTACGATCAATCCATTCTGAACCTCATTCAACTATTGGACACACTCTACTAAATTTGAAATATATACAAGTATTTAATAGAATCCATGCTAAAGTGTATTAAGAACTTTAAAAATTGATACTGTCTCAACAATTCACACATAGGCACACACACATAGAAAATGTGACATTTTCCTGTTAATGAATAGGGATCTGTTATTTCTATTAAACTTGAATTTGAAATGATGTAGAAAAGGAACACAAAGGCATTCAGAGTGTCCACACTGTATTTTATAAGATTATTTATCTGAATTTTTTGATCCTTAGTTAAGTAAATCCATGGCAAGGCAACTATACAAAAGCCTACCATGTGACCTGAATCTTGCAGGAACTCTACCAAGCTAATGTTGCAGTATATTGCCATCTTTTCTGAATAGATTATAGTGTGCTATTACTCATATCTAAAACTTTCATACTTATAAATTGTGAAATAACGTATTTTGTAAAGTGTCTTGACTCCTTTGAGAGATATCACCCATGATCTCATGACTAAGTGATGCAAAGTTTTGAATCATGTGCCTGTGATTACTTGAGGTTGTGTTACACATTCTCATTCCTTCTTCCATCACTATGATTCTTCAAAGAGTCTCAGTGAGTGCTATTGACAATTGTTCTAGATAATTCTTGAACTTGGGCAATATATCTTACATTGAAAACTTTTTTCAAGCTCTCCCCTCAACTTCTTGCCTGGATCAAATTCACTATATTCAAAGTTATGATAGCTAAAAATATCTCCAGAGAAACCACTGAATTCTAAAGAACACATTTGCCCAGTTGAGAATGACTTCACTTCTAGGATAATGAGAACTGTACACCTAGAAAAATAGCTGTACAGTCTTTAAAACTATCAAGACAATTAAAGATAATAAAATACCATAAATGTGGTATATCAGAGTAAACAATAATAGCATTACAACAAAAAACACATTAAAATTATTGAAACTTAAATATGATCTATGAGATATCTGGGCTGTATTTTAATTAATCATTGCTACTTTTCTGACTGGAGGTCTTTGAGGGTTTAGAAGAGTGCAGTTGTCTCTGAAATGTACTCATTACAATTCTGGCTTGCTACAATATGACTCATGTGAAGACTGAATTAAAAAATAAAGATGGGACCTCTCATTGGCAGCAGACAAGGTTTCCTGACACTAAGTCTGATGATCTGAGTTCAATACCTGAAACTCACATGGTAGAAAGAGAGAACTAACTCCTATAAATTGTTTTTTTCATATCCATATTGCAGCCATGGTGTGTGTGCACATGCACATATATGTGTGTTCACAGACACAAACACACAGATAGATTATGTATATGTGTGTGTGATAGATAGGCAAACAGACAAGTAGATAGATAGATAGATTGATAGATGCAATAACTAAAACAGAGTGAGAGAAGAAAAGAAAGAAATCTACAGTGGCATATTCACAGTGCAGGAAACTAGCTGATGTTGATCAGAGAGTTCTATGTGCTTTTTTTTCCAAACTTTTCTGTTGGATAAATTGCTTCTAGGAATTTATTTTCTAGTAATGTTATTTTATCATATTTTATAATCAGGAAGAGAATAGGAAGGTTCAGAACCATACATTAAAATGAGAAGAAATGTCATGGATGTATATGATGCATTATTCTAGCAAATAATAGCAGAAACTATTTTATCAGAAAAACTTGAAGCAAATATATTTGTAGGCATTATGTAACACTTGTTTAATTACTCATTTTAAAGTGATATTTAATCCCTCTCCCTTTGTAACAAAATTAGCTACTCTTATGACTTCAAAATATGTGTTCACCCACAGTGGAAAAATTCAGAAGTAGGAAAGGGAAATGATGCAGGAGACTCTGGGAGGGCATCCACACTCTTGCTGAAGAAACAGTCTTATAGGGAAATAAATATTTAGCTTCCATACTTTACAGAGACAATATTCCTGCCAACAAGGTATGTTTAATGTCAGAACAAAAGAAAAATTGGAAAAGGGACCTCTCTCAACATTGCTGTGAATGCTCTCAAATTACATGAAGACGCTGAGAGGGAATGGAAAATTTTCAATCCTGAAGAAAATGACGAAAATAGCATTGAAAAATAAATGTGCTCCTTCAGAGTCCTTTTCCTCTGCCCTAGATTCCAACAACTGAAATTGCCTTTTTGTGATATTTAATTTTTTATACTTTTGGAGCACTTATTTGCTTAACTAAAAGAATGTGCATTTTCATCATGAAACATAATACTTGGCTTAGTAATTCTTTGTGGAAGGAGACTTCCTTTCTTTTAAAGACAGATAATCTTAAGTAAATTCAAACCGTGAACATATGTTTTAGACATGAAATACCATGTGTATATTCACCTGGAAAATTTTTAGTTAATTCACCTGGAAATTTTTAAGTTAATTCTTAGATATCAAATGGCACTAACAAAGTCTATCAGAATTTTGATCATAAACAAGTGCTCAGTGAAGCAAATATCCAATGTAAGATTGTTATTTTTAGGTGGAAAATTTAGATGGAATCATAATGGATAAACACTCTGACCTAATGCCTTAGACTTTGGAGTACTCTTTTGACATTATTATCTGATATTTTTAGATGAGTTGCATTTTCTCTTTTGGTCCCCATATATCTAGCTCTGGAAAAAATATAAACTTAATTCACAAGATTAAAAATTAAAGAAAGCTTGTAAAACAGATTCCTAGGATAAGATATATTCAAATTTATTATATACTACATATTGGCTGTGGGTGAAAGTCTTATATTAAGTAAGTGGTGGTTTTATTCTCCAAATTTGAAAGCTATTAAAATTAGTATATATATTTTGTTGAATGAATTAATGATTTTATACTCTTAATCAGTAATTTCTAAACTTAGAGAGTCACTTATAGCTTTCTAGAAACTGAGAGACAAGTGTCTGAGACATCTGAGAGAGATGGTGTGTAGTTTTAATATAAAGACCACAACATTACATTCTCAGTGATATGGCAAGTATATAAAGAATAATTCCTTATAAAAATATTTTTCTAATTGAAGAAGATATCAGAAAATGGAAAGATCTCCCATGATCCTGGATAGGTAGGATCAACCTAGTAAACATGGCAATCCTACCAAAAGCAATCTATAGACTCAATGCAATTCCCATCAAAAGCCCAACACAATCTTTTACAGACATTGAAAGAATAATACTCAACTTCAATTGGAATAAAAGGAAAGCAAAGATTGCCAAAACAATTTTGCTCAGCAAAAGAACCTCAGTAGGCATCACCATCCTTGACTTCAAGTTATACTATAGAGCTACAGTAATAAAAAAGCTTGGTACTGGCATAAAACAGACTTATGGATCAATGGGATTGAAGCAAAGACCCTAACATTAACCCACACACCAATGAACACCTGATTTTTGACAAAGGGTCCCAAAATATTCAATGGAAAAAAGATAGTATCTTTAACAAATGGTGTTGTCATAACTAGATGGTAGTGTATAGACAATGCAAATAGATCCAAACCTTTCACCCTACACAAAACTCAAGTGGATCAAAGACCTCAACATAAATCCAGCTATGCTGAACTTAATAGAAAAGAAAATGGAAAATACTCTCCAATGCATTGGCATAGATGACCACTTTCTAAATATAATACCAGTAGCACTAACCTAAGAACAACAATCAATAAGTGGAACCTCCTGAAACTGAGAAGCTTCTGTAAGGCCAAGGACACAGTCAATAAGACAAATGATAGCCTACAGAGGGGGATAAAGTTTTTACCAACCCTACGAGTGACAAAGGACTTATGTCTAAAATATTTAGAGAATTCAAGAAACTAGAGCCCAAAGCCCAAAATAACCCAATTAAAAATGGGGTTCAGAACTAAAACGTGAATTTTCAGCAGAAGATTTACAAATGGCTGAAAGGCACATGAAAAAGTACTCAACATCTGTAGCCATCAGAGAAATGCAAATTAAAACAACTTTGAGATACAACCTTACACCTTTCAGAATGGCTAAGATTAAAAACACAGATGATAGCCTATGCTGGAGAGGATGTGGAGCAAGGAGAACACTTCTCCATTATTGGTGGAGTGTAAGCTTGTTCAGCCACTCTGGAATGCAGTGTGGCAATTTCTCAGAAAACTGGAATCAATCTTCCTAAGGATCCAGCAATACCACTTTTTGGCATATACCATAAAGACACACATTTGCACCCCAAAAGCTATGTTCATGGCAGCATTATTCATAATAGCAAGAACCTGGAAACAACTTAGATACCCCTCAACTGAAGAATGGATTAACAAACTGTGGTACATCTACACAATGGAGTACTACTCAGCAGCAAGAAAAAAAAAAGTCCTAAAATTTGCAGGCAAATGAATGGATTTTGAAATATCCTACTCAGTGAGATATCACAAACCCAGAAAGAGAAGCAGAGGATGTACTCACTCATTAATGGACTTAAAAAAAAAAAAAAGATGTCATTGTATTTAAAAGCTCAAGGCTAGAACATAGCTAAATGACACAGTGTCTCACTTCTGCATTGATGGCCTCTGCCAAAGGTGTGGGTGAGGAAGAACTTGTTTTCTTAAGAGTCTGGCCACAGAGAGTTTAATTTTGCTCCAGTAAGTAAATAAGCAGCACAAATGGGGAGAGTATAAGAGTGGACAGGACACTAAAGGACTGATAATTAAATTTGATGGGGTACATGATGTAAAATCAATAATAAATAAATACATATAAAATATTTTTCTACTTCTCATTATTCTAAAGAAAACTCTCCTTAAAAAGAGAACAATCACAAATGAAGCAGTGCCCAGAATTTCAGCCTTATCACCCAATAATGTGCCTTTCTCAGGTTTTTTTCTAGGCTTCCAATATTAGTAAATTTCTTTTGCCTTCATTATTCCTAGATATGTATTTATAGTAGTTCTTAAAATAATCCAACCAGCACACTTCCTTGATTAATGTCATCAAAATCTATTTTGTAAATCTGTGATTACACAACTTAAAATAGTATATGATACTCAGCTGATGGGGCGCCATTAAGCCATTATATGCTAATGTTGTATAAATGTGTAACTCTGACATTTCCGTAGCACTTTCTAATTTATTTTATTGTCTATTAAAATGTATAATTAATTACTCATTCAATTGGATACATACATTTTATGTTGAAAAGAAAAATATTATGGCATTCTTTGGGGAAAATTTTAATTCACAACATTAGAATTTTGTAATAAATTTCTAGGTAAATTGCTTTGAAGCTATTTACATATTGAACTAGTTCATCTGAATTTCACTAAGCAATTATAGTATCAGAGATTGCAAATTTTTATGCTAAGTCCAGATAGTAAGCGCTTCATCCAATAACTAATGAGATAACTTTAATGAAAACATCTACAAAGGAACACATTTAAAACAACAATGGGCTGCATCTACAGGGACAATGACTAGCTCACTTCAGTCTTTCAAGATGATATTTCTCTTCATGCTGTTTTGCAGATTCATCACAAATATAATTTGGCTTCAATATAGGAAGAATGTAAAGAATTAAAATAAAAATAATTAAGTTCTTAGAAAATGTTTTGAGAGTTAAAAAGAAGTTTCAAAATTATTCTTTCTTTTCAAACTAACTATAAAATCCTTTTGTCTCAATAGTTGATCTTCATTCCCAACAATGGACAATATTTATAAACTAAAGACGTCCTCATGAAAAGAAATGGTTCTACGCTAAGGACAAAGTATAGAACATAAAATAGCTTGTAATCTCACCATTGTTTTTCTTATCTGATCACCTCAAACCCACCTAAGGAGACATAAATAGTTAGGGCTTGATGCATACATAGGAAAGAGCTATTTGTGTAGGTAAACAGTGATCTGAATAGAATGATACCAGATTAGATTAAGTTAGGTCCAATACATTGTAATAAATATAAAGATAGGTATTGGAGTAGTACAACATTTCTCTACAATAGAAGTACTAGTGTACTATTTGCATGCTTATCTTAGGAGTACCATCAGTGAAGAGGTTATCAAGTATTTAGTAAGTTAACATTATAAATAAGAATTTTGTTCATAGGAGAGTAATGATTTAACTCTTTTATTAAATCAAGCAAAATTATTTATGAAAATTTATGTGATACAATTACCTTTCTTCAAAATGTGTATCCCTTTGTTAATCCAATTCAACTCACATTTGTCCCTTCTATCAAAATGAAGTCACAATAGTACATTAGAGAAGTCATCACTTTGCAAAATGGCAATTTGTCCAGCTAACTCCTTTAGAGTGAACCATATCATGAAACATAATAACCAAAGTATTTTGAAAATGCTTTTAGGAATTAGAAGTGGACATATTTTAGTTGCTGAAGCAATTTCCATCTCAATTCAGAATATAGTCCCAGAGTGTGAAAATGATAGCTGAATTAGATTTCAGAAAAAAACGTCTTTTTGGTAGAGGAAGATGTATCTGGAGTATGAGGCTCCTTCTACACCAAGAGCTGCATTCCTATCAGCAATGAAACATTGCAGCCCTTTGTGGCATCTTGTTTTCACAATATACTTGCCTTGGAAACATCAGCATCTATTCATCTGTGCTTTACATGAAAAGAAGGGACCTTTTCTTCCTAAGTGTGACTTCACATGGTTACGCTGACTGCAGTTTCTGTTATGGTGTCTCCCTAAGATGTCCTTGATGGCTAGGCATCCAGGCATGGCTATCATTTGGATCTTCCTAGCATTTTTTTTCACTAGAAATTACTTTTCTAATTCTATTATACATTTTTTCATTTAGTATTATGAAGTAAATATGAATTAAGATTTGTTTTATCAATTGAAGTACTTTTGTTAACTTAAAATATTATTGACATATAGACAATCAAAATATTTGATTAAATCAATTAATTTTGTTATAAATATTTAGATTAATGAGTTTTTGCCATTAATTAACTATACTAAAGCTGGTTCCTTCCCTTCCTTTTTTTTCTTGACACTTGTCTTGCATTTCTAACATGCATTTTTCAGTTGTGGACGAATTCCCAGATTTACAAAAATGCATTTGGTGTGTTTTAATGAATTTAAATCACCATCTTTTTTCAGTATTCCAGATCTGTTTATTTATGCAGATGGCAGCCCCTCATGCTTACTCTCATACCAGTGAACAGTCTAAATTGATTTTAATATTCATTATTTGGCATGATACAAGATGAGATAAACATAACTTGACAACTCAATGCAAGTATCCCGTAGAGTAGGTATTTTGGAATAATCAGATTGGTGATAGGAAACAAGTATGCTTGACATGGAAAGAGGTCTAATAAAAATAATCAAAACCATGCAAAGACTACTTACAGGTAATTGTTTTAGTTGGCTTCCTGTCGTGTAAAAACATGACTTAAATATTCTAACAGAAAAAGGAAAGATATTAACTCAGAGTTCATGACCCTAATGTGTGGGGACTTCAATGAGGCAATGAACAGTGGCATATGTATGAGGCAAAGAAAGCTGCTCACTCTTTTTGTAGGTCTTTAGGAGAAAGAAACAGACAGAAAAATAAAAGAAAAACTACCTTAGAAGAGTATACACAAGACTTGTTCAGATTGCTATTTATTTCTATTGGGTATCCATAAAAAACTATGGTGTGTGTGTGTGTGTGTGTGTGTGTGTGTGTGTGTGTGTCTGTGTGTCTGTGTGTCTGTGTGTCTGTGTGTCTGTGTGTGTATGAGAGAGGAGAGAGAGAGAGAGACAGGAGGGGAGGGGAGGGGAGGGGAAGGGAGGGAGGGAGAGAGAGAAGAGAGGGAGAGAGAGGGAGGGAAAGAGGATGGAGGAAGGGGAAGGTGAGGTAGGGCAGGAGAAAAGGAAGGAGATGTGTTAATTTGTGTGTGAGGGCACAAAAGTGCCATGGTGCCATGGCTTAAAGCTCAACTTCTTTTTCATATATCATACCAGATGGTGTGAGCGTTTCTGGCAGATTCTCCTATAGTAATGCTGGCATTATAGACAAGTGTTACTTCATCAGCTCCTGCACTTGGAGACTTCAGTACCCATTTCTCAGGGATTGACAGACCAGGAGACAGAAAATCATTAAGACGTTATTGCTGTGTAGTATTTTCAGTATCTCAAGCCCTACAATCTCAGACAGCATTAGGAACATGAAAGGGCAATAGTCACTCCATTTTGTTTGGATCCATCAGAGAAAATTAGAGGTAAAATACTAAGAAGGGGCTACTGCCACTGCAAGCAGGAATCATAGCAACACATGCCTAATAATGTCTATCCAATGTTGGAAGCAGTTTGGAAAATGTAAATAACACAGACTTTTGAACTCAGTTTTTCTTCAATTCATCCTCTATTCATAGTACAATCAGAGTCAGGAAATGAGTTTAAATATGAGTTTGGATATAGAAGCTTAGTTTCTAGTTTATGTTTTTGGTGTTATTGTTATTTTGTTTTAGTTTTTTAAACAAAATTGTCAGTGAAACAAACTGGCTGAATAAGCAGAAAAAAATTGAAGATGTCTGCAAGTGTCTTTGTTCATTAAAGTTTTATTGCTGTAATGAGACACAATGACCACAGCTCTTATAAAGAAAATATTTAATTTGGTGCTTGTTTACAGTACACAGGTTTAATTCCTTATCACCATGACAGGAAGCATGGGAGTATGTATGCAGACATGGTGGCAGAGAAGGAACAGGGAGTTCTACATCTATATTCACAGACAGCAGAAGGAGGTAACAACCCTGGGTATACCTTGAGCATAAAGCCCACCTCTACAAGGTAACAAGGCCACATCTCCTAATAGTAACCCACACCCTATGGCCATACTTATTCAAACTACCAGAGCAAGCTTGAAAAATGTATATGAATCTCAGCTTTGTAAGCAATGTGAGACTAGGTAAATACAATTCACTACTAAATCTTGTGCTTTTTTCCCGCACATGTGGGTTTTTATTCTGTTTTCAAAGTATTTTATTCCCAATATTTACCACACATAAATCGGTAAACCAGAAAGACCTAAATAGCCCCCTCCCCCCCGTTGAGCACCTTGGCTCACCAGATACTTAAAGTGCACCCAGAATTAGTCTTTATCTCAGAGAATTTGTAAGTGACTTCAGTGAAGCCAAGTAGTATCAATTATTTTATATAGTTACTAAAATTGTATGTCTTAAGAATTTAGTGTGGAAACAGACCTTATAAAAGTTGACTGCAAATACTCAAGAATAAATGCAGTATGCATTTTTTATGTTTGGCTCAATTGGATTTTGAGTTGTATAACTATGAAAAATGAAAGTATTAGAGATTGTGTAAAATACATCATTATGATTTCAGAACATACGAAACACCATACACGCATACACACACAATGCCAATCAAAAGACCACATCACTGGTGCTAACTTTATAAATGCATGAATGTAATGAATAAATTAGGAACATGACATGTGTTACTGAAGGGATAAGTTGTTTTAGTCATTTAAAAATATGTGACTCAGGCAGTTAGTAGAATGGTACTCTGTGATTCTGGGGGATACATACATTTCTTCATCATCTCATTAATATTCACATGGTATTTTTTTCTTGATATTCTACATAACATTGACATGCAGACACTAGTCATTTTCATTGATGTTTGACTATCATGAATGTTTGATATGAATAAAACAGTTTAATATTTTTGAGCTGTTCTAAAGTATATTTATGATTGCATAAATAATCCATTGGTGGAGTGTTAGTTTTTTGCACGTGGCGCGTGAATGGAATCTCAACACCGGAAGTACCACACTAGAGTTTATTACAGCAGGGAGCAGAGATGGGGCAGAAGGGGGCAGAGAGAGAGAAGAGAGAGAGACTGGGGCTTGTGTGAGCCCTTGCATTAAAGGGTGGGCGGGCCCATGTTTGCATCGCCACACCCAGGGGGATGATTGACAGTTACATTCCAGGTGAATGCAAGCTTTGGAAATCCTTACATGGAGTTACAAGAAGAAAAAATAATTTTTCATAATTTTTTCTTTTCTAATTAGTTCAACTCAGTAAGATCAGAATGGTTACCAAGTATAGGAAGAACTGACTAGAGTAAGCATAGAGAGAACAGGACTATTAATCAATATCACATAGGTCTATTTTCCTCAATAGCAAGGAATGAATGCTGCTTAATCACCTGGAATAGCAGTGCTGGTCATAAAACAGTTTTGTGATCCTTGAGCTTCCATTAGGAGCCAATGTCTAAGTGATCCCCTACCCCTCAATATATTTTTATTGTTTTTTGAAAATCAATATCAAACTTTATATAAAAAAGCAAAGCATCCAGTATCGCTAAAAAAAAAAAAAAAAAAAAAAAAAAAAAAAAAAAAAAAAAAAAAAAAAAAAAAAAAAAAAAAAAAAAAAAAAAAAAAAAAAAAAAAAAAAAAAAAAAAAAAAAAAAAAAAAAAAAAAAAAAAAAAAAAAAAAAAAAAAAAAAAAAAAAAAAAAAAAAAAAAAAAAACTCATACAGTAATAAAACTTCTCTTTTTCTCTAAAACACAAGAAACATATAAAATAAAATCTAAAGCTCCCAAGCCTGGTTAGGCTAAGCTATAGATGAAGAAAGCACAGTAGGTTGGTCACATCTAATACCCATGGATGCATTATGGCCATGGCCTCCACAATTTTCTGCTAAACAGCCCTTCTACAGTAAAAACAGAAGGATTTTTGTTTGTTTGTTTTGTTTTGTTTTTATGTGTGTGTATGTATTTATTCACCAATCATCTTTCAATGAAATAAGAATATTTTTACTTAAAGTCCACTAATAAATAAGTACATCCCCTGCCTATCTTTCTAGGTTTCTGATACCTCGCTCAGGAAGATATTCTCCATATCCATCCATTTGCCTGCAAATTTTAGGATATCATTTTTTCTTATTGCTGAGTAGTAATCCATTGTGTAGATGTACCACATTTTGTTAATCCATTCTTCAGTTGAGGGGCATTTAGGTTGTTTCCAGGTTCTTGCTATTATGAATAATGCTGCTAGGAACATAATTGAGCTAATGCTTTTGGGGTGGGAATATGCATCTTTAGGGTATATGTACAATAGTGGTATTGCTGGATCCTTGGAGAGAGTGATTCTGAGTTTTCTGATAAACTGCCAAACTGCATCCCAGAGTGGCTGGACAAGTTTACATTCCCATCCTTGATAGATTTGTGTTTCTCTTGCTCCACATCCTCTCCAGCCTAGGCTGTCATCTGTGTTTTTGGTCTTAGCCATTCTGACAGGTGTAGGTGGTATCTCAAAGTTGTTTTGAGTTGCATTTCTCTGATGGCTAAAGATGCTGTGCATTTTTTCAAGTGCCTTTTAGCCATTTGTAATTGTTCTGCTGAGAATTGTCTTTTTAGTTTTGAACCCTATTTTTTAATTAGGTTATTTAGGATGTTGGGCTCTAATTTCTTGAGTTCTCTATATATTTTAGAGATCAGTCCACTGTCACCTGTATGGTTGGTGAAATTTTGTTCCCATTCTTTAGGCTGTTGTTTTATTTTAATGACTTTGTCCTTGGCCTTACAAAAACTTCTCAGTTTTAGGAGGTCCTACTTATTGATTGTTGTTCTTAGTGTCTGTGCCAGTGATGTCATATTTAGGAAGTGGTTACTTGTGTCAATGCGTTGAAGGGTATTTCCCACTTTCTTTTTTATCAAGTTCAGCATAGCTGGGTTTATGTTAGGTCTTTGATCCACTTGGATGTGAGTTTTGTGCAGGGTGATAGGCTTGGATCTATTTGTGTTTTTCTACAGTATTATTTAAACCTTGAAATTTGTCTCTCGGCAAATAGAACACATCTCTATAAAAGATGCTCTGTGTACTACCAATACAATTTCCCCTTATGCTTTTAATAGATGCTTCTTCTATGCCCTTATTCTGAGCTCTGTTTGTCAGTAAGTAGAATTAATTCTTAGTGTAAATGTCACAGGTGTTTTTTGCTGCATTCATGGAAAGTTCTATGTATTTGTGCTTAAAGATTTTTGGGGGGACTGAGGGATAATTCTCAAGTGGAAACCTCTTTTAAAAGTTTTGCTATGAATACAAGTGTAAGACTGTCAATAAGGATATAAAAGGTTAGAAAGTGTGACTTCTTTGTTCATAATAATAATAATAATAATAATAATAATAAAAAGAAATAAAAAATAACTGTGATCTAGTTTTCAAATCTAGTAGACTCATTTATTGAATACAGACATAAAGGTATACATAACATGCCTTTGGTTAATAAGCCAATAGCAAGACCTGAGTATCTTTCTGTTTTCTTACTATATAATTATCTCCTAATATAACTTAATATTTTGGGGTTGCCATATCATTTTTATACCTAGGATGTAACACTTATTTGTTGGATGTTACTATAGCAATTACACTGTTATATATTCATATGTTAGAGAACCATTTGAAAATTAGGAGAAAATGGAACTTTTAGAAAAATTTATTGAATAGGGATGGAGAGATGGCTCAGCCGTTAAAGGCTAGGCTCACAACCAAAAAAAAAAAAAGAAAAATTTATTGAATAATAATAAGAATTATTATTTATGAAAAAAAGAATAGTAAACTATGAGGTCATTTTCTGGACTATATTAAACCAGTACCTTCAATAATGGCACTGACTTGAGTCTCAATTTTACTTTTCAAGGATTGTCTTCCCAGAAGCTATGAAGTTTATATGATTTCAAACAAGAAGGCATTTTGACATTCTTTCCATGAGATTTAAAATAACTCATATCGCCACAATAATCAATGGGTGGAGAAACTGTTCAACAATTAAAAATATATTTGTTCTTGGAGAGAATTTTTCCCCACCACACACACACACAACATGGTGACTTACAACTACCTATTAGTCCAATACACAGAATATAGTATTCTCTTCTGGCCTCTATAGGTACCTGACACACACATAGTCTATATATATATATATATATATATATATATATATATATATATATATATGCAGATAAAACATCATGCACATAAAAACATAAACCCTAAAAATTAAATCTGTGCTTTCATCTAAAGTTTCTAGGTCAGCATTGACTTGCTTCTTCTCTTGAAAACATCTTGACCTAAAAGAATTTTCAACATTTTGTTTAAAAAATTTGAAAAAGTATTATGGCTCATGATGGTATAACAAGGCTCATATATTAATCACACAAATAAAACAAAGCTGGTTTAGAGATCGGGGCTCCCACTCATGAGTAGATTCCTTACTAGCTGGATTGTATTCTGCACTGGGTACACACCTTCTAGGTCAAGGTGTCAATCTGCTCTCTAGAAATGAAGGGTGGTCTCTTGGTGCTGCAGAAAGCAGGGAAGGTCATAGGACAATGAAATTAATGCCAATAAAACATGTTATATCCCGGCTGGTAACCACACAGAGAGAGGGCCTTCCCTACACTCAAAGTGTGCTGTCAAGTACTACACAAATGAACATTGGCATCTCCTAAGACTCCTCAGATAGCCTTGGCAGGGAGGATAGCTGAGCTATCTAAGATATTGCATGGGAATTATTTGCAAAGGCATATTACATAAACAATTGCTCAGGAGGTAGATTAGAAAAGAAGAATTACTGTCTGAGGAAAACCAGAAGTTCACTGTGCGGCTTCCTAATAGTGAAAAAACCTTTCTATATATTTCTTTCAGTAATATAATTTTGTATATACTTTTAAATGCTTTACTGAGAGACCAAATATAACTTGTTTAAGACGATCCACAAATTTACATCAAAACTCAAAATGTACTTCCTAAATCCTGCTTCAAATTCTTACATTTTTCTTGGGTTTTAATTCTAAATATTTTCTATTCTTGTCAGCTGATATAATATGAATTATAAAATTGTGGATATATTTTAGTAACAGATGGTGGTAGTAGGCAGATGTCTGACCCATGAGTTACCAAACAATAAATTTAAAGTTTCAAGTGGCAATAATTTTCTCTCTTTCTTTCGCTCATGGTCACTATTTTTCTGCTATCTTTAAAATATCACACTTTGAAGTAAAAGAAAGCTTTAATTAAACAAAATAACTTATTCAGTGACTTTGAGAAAATTACTTCTACTCTCTAAATCTCAGATTTTACACTAATATAACCTAAATTAAACAGTTTCTATCTCAAAGGATGTAAACTAGAAATGAGATAATTCAGATCAAGGTAGAAACATGCTATGGATTCTGAAAGTGGGGAAGCTTTGCAAGGTTCACCAAAAATGTTTGAAATAGATTTGTGGGGAGAAAAAGTATATATAAAGATACTATTGAGTGTCAGTATTTATTGCATTTAAAAAATATTTAGTGAAAAATGTAGCTTAGTTCATGGAAAAATTTTCTGAAATCCAAGGAACTCTGGGTTTGACAAACAGCAGCCCATGAACACATGGTGTCTTTATTTATTATAAGTACTTGTAAGATGAGGACAGGGCATTTAGGAGTTCAAAATCATCCTTTATAGCAAGTTTGAGGTGAAACTAGGGCTGTTTCTTTCCCCCATAATATGTAATACTCAAAAGGAAAATTTAGATTAAAATAATAAAATGAATTATTTGTGTGGTGGTTTGAATAAAAACTGTCCTTATAGACTCATAGAAGTGATATTATTGGAGGTATGGTGTTGTTGGAGTTGGTATAGATTTGTTGAGGGAAGTATGTCACAAAACAAGTAGGCTTTGAGTTTTCAGAAACTCAAGACAAGCCTGGTGTCACACTCTCTTCCTGTTGCCATTGGCTATGGATGCTGAACTCTCTGCTACCTCCCTAGCACCATGACAGCCTACATGCTACCATATTTCCCACCATGATGATAATGGACTAAGCCCCTGAACTATAAGTGAGTTCCAATTAGATGCTTTTATTTATAAGAGTTGAGATGATGTGGCATCTATTCACAACAAGAAAACCTAAGATAATCTGTTAGCCCAGAGGACATCTTATGAAATGAGGCACTGCCCACATCAGAGAAACCTACTTTTGCTTTATCCAACTCTGTGTCTTGTGTTCCCCTAGGATTTCTGCCATACAGGATTCTGAACTTTCCATTTTATTTTTTTTATGATGTCTTACTCTCTGCACAACTGTTTGAAAATAAGTATTTAATTTTTCTGTTTTGGGTCTGAAGAATAAAATCCCATGTTGTGAACTTAGCTTTCATACTAGGCATTATACTCCAGGGTGCATTCATAAAAGTATTCATTGTTCCAGATCACAGTTTCTAAAGGCTTCTGTAAAGCAGTAGATAGTAAGCAATCTCAACTTCCTGGGAGATAAAATCTCTGTCACAAATATTTTTCTCAGTTATAGTATAGCAGAAAAAAGTTATAAGTAATATTTATATGAATCCACATTTTTAAATAAATATTCACAAAATAGGTGGTGGGTCACTTTTGACTTATACAATAGTAGCTCCTTTCTAATTTATCCATCCCTCATTAATCTCACAATTCTATATTACAAATATAAATCTTTTTTGTTTTTTGTTTTAGAGGTCATGGGTAAATGCTTGTATTTTTTTTAACTATAGTTGAATTAAGCATCAATTTCTGAATTAGCTAATGAAAAGAGAGCTGGTAAAACTCCTAATAATTGTAGTACTAAGAAATTTTCAAGAAATGTAAGGAAACTAAGATTTAGTCAATTTCTTATTCAAGGCACCAATTTAGTTAAAGAAGAATTTGCCCCAATTGATTGAGTCAAAGAAATTCTTTGTATTTATTTATTTCACTGTAATAAAAGTTAACAAGATGTTTTTAAGATTTTTAAAATGTTAAACAAGTCAAAAGACATCTGAAGATGTAAAGTGAAGCATTTTCTACTATTATGATGCTAAATCATAACAGAAAATTAATTAGAAAGTACAATTGCATTTTTCCTACTGTCTTTTGATAGAGATTTAGAATTCTCTTAAATTTGAACTTATCTACTTCTAATTTAGTCAGTTTCCTTTAATCACTAATAAATATATTTCTACACACTTCCATCCAGCTATGCCAACACCATTTGTTAAATATGCTATCTTTTTTCCATTGAATGTTTTGGGCCTCTTTGTTGAAGATCAGGTGTTCATAGGTTTTTGGGTTAATGTCTGGGTCCTCAATTCTATTCTATTGATCCACAAGTCTGTTTTTATGCCAGTACCAGGCTGCATTTATTACTGTAGCTCTATAGTATAACTTGAAGTCAGGGATGGTGATACCTCCTGAGGTTCTTTTGTTGAATAAAATTGTTTTGGCAATCCTGGCTTTCCTGTTACTCCAAATGATATTGAGTATTGTTCTTTCAAATCCAAGAAATATTGTGTTGGGATTTTGATGGGCAGTGCATTGAATCTGTAGATTGCCTTTGGTAGAATTGCCATTTTTACTCTTTTGATCCTACCAATCCAGGAACATGGGAGAGTTTTCCATTTTCTGATATCCTCTTCAATTTCTTTCTTCAGTGATTTAAAATTTTTGTCAAATAGGTCTGTTACTTCTTTGGTTATAGTTACTCCAAGGTATTTAATACTATTTGCAGCTATTATGAAGGGTAATATTTCCCTTATTTCTTTTTCAGCTCTTCTATCTTTAGTGTACAGAAGGGCTACTGATTTCTTTGAGTTAATCTTGTATCCTCCTATACTGCTGAAGGTGTTTATCAGCTGTAGCAATTCCTTGGAAGATTTTGTGGGTTACTTATGTATATGACCATATCATCTGTAAATAGAGATAGCTTCAATTCTTTTTCTCCAATTTGTATCCATTTAATCTCTTTTCGTTCCCTTATTGCTTCAGCTAAAATTTTGAGAACTATATTGAATAGATAAGGGGAGAGAGGACATCCTTGTCTAGTTCCTGATTTTAGTGGGATTGCTTTGAGTTTTTCTCCATTAAGTTTGATACTGGCTGTTGGCTTATTGTAAATCACCTTTATTATATTTAGGTATTCTCCCTGTATTCCTGATCTCTCCATGGCTTTAATCATAAAAGAGCCTTGGATTTTGTCAAAGGCTTTTCAGCATCTAAGGATATGATCATGTGGATTTGTTCCTTTATTTTGTTTATATGATGGATAACATTTACGGTTTTTTGCATGCTAAACCAGCTCTGCATTTCTGGGATGAAGCCTACTTGGTCATGGTGGATGATATTTTGTATACATTGATGTGTACGGTTTGCCAAACGTTTGTTGAGAATTTTTGCATCAATATTCATGAGGGATATTGGTCTGAAATTCTCCTTCTTTGTTGTGTCTTTTAGTGGCTTAGGTATTAGTGTAATTGTGACCTCATAAAAAGAATTTGGCAATATTCCTTCGGTTTCTACTGTGTGAAATAGTTCGAGGAGTAACGGTAGCAATTCTTTGAATGTCTGGTAGAATTCCAAACTGAAACCATCTGGACCAGGGCTTTCACTTTTGGTGAGGCTTTTAATGACAGCTTCAATTTCCTTAAGAGTTAAAGGCCTGATTAGGTAATTATTCTGATCTTCATCTAATTTTGGTAGATGATACTTGCACAGAAAGCTGTTCATTTCTTCCAGGTTTTCCATTTTTGTGGAATACAGATTTTCAAAATATGATTTGATAATTCTCTTTATTTCCTGGGGGTCTGTTTTTATGTCCCCCTTTTCATTTCTGATTTTGTTGATTTGAACACTCTCTGTTTTTTGATTAGTTGGGCTAAGGGCTTA
Source organism: Sigmodon hispidus (assembly GCA_004025045.1). NCBI lineage: Eukaryota > Metazoa > Chordata > Mammalia > Rodentia > Cricetidae > Sigmodon > Sigmodon hispidus. Next base: position 23,501 of record PVIH01001985.1, on the reverse strand, counting down.
TCTATCTTGTTAACTTTCTCAAAGAACCAACTCTTAGATTCATTGATTCTTTGTATTGTTCTTTTTGTTTCAATTGTATTGATTATTACCTGCTGTCTACTCCTTCTAGGTGAGTTTGCTTCTTATTGTTCTAAGGCTTTCAACTGAGCTGTTAGTTCACTAGTGTGAGATTTCTCTAGGTTTTTCATGTAGGCATCTAGTGCTATGAATTTTCCTCTTAAGACTGCTTTCACTGTGTCCCACAAGTTTGGATATGTTGTGGATTCATTTTGATTAAATTCTAGGAAGACTTTAATTTCTTTCTTAATTTCTTCCTTGACCCAGAGATTGTTCAGCTGAGTGATGTTTAGTTTCCATGAATTGGTAGGCTTTCTTTGATTTTTGATGTTGTTGCACTCTAACTTTAGGCCCTGGTGGTCCGATATGTTACAAGGGATTATTTCTAACTTTTGTATCTGTTGATATTTGCTTTATGACCAATTATGTGGAGAAAGTTCCATGAGGAGCTGAGAAATTTGTATATTCCTTTGTGTTTGGGTGGAAGCTTTTGTAGATATCTATTAAATCCATTTGCATCATAACCTCTTTTAGACTCCTTATTTCTCTGTTGAGTCTCTCTGTCTGGTTGACCTATCCAGGGTTGAAGACTTTCACTATTAGGATGTAAGAATTGATGTGGGATTCAAGCTTTATCAGTGTTTCTTTTACATAAGTAGGTGCCCTTATATTAGGGACATAAATATTCAGGATTGAAATCTACTCCTGACCAATTTTTTCTGTGATGAATAAGTAATGGCCATCTTGGTCCCTTTTAATAGCTTTTAGCTTAAAGTCTACTTTGTTAGATATTAAACTGGCAACCACAGCTTGTTTCTTAGGACCATTTGGCTGGAAAATTTTTCCCAAACCTTTAATTCAAGCGTGTGTCTGTCTTTGCAGGTGAGGGGTGTTTTCTGTAGGCAACCAAAGGATGGCTTTTGTTGTTTTATCCATCTTGTTAGTGTTTGATGTTTTATAGGAGAGTTGAGTCCATTTATATTAAGGGAAATTAGTGACCATTGATTGATATTTCCTGCCATTTTTGGTGGTAACTTGCTTTCACTTCCTTTCTTTGGAGTATTCTTCTGTGGAATTATTAATTGTTTGTGGTTTCATGGGTGTATCTGGGGTCCTTATGTTGGAGTTTTCCCTCTAATACTCTCTATAGCTCTGGATTAGTGGACAGATATTGTTTTCTGACTTTGTCATGAAATATCTTGTTTACTCCATCTATGGTGATTGATAATTTTGCAGAGTATAGTATTCTAGTTTGGCAGCCATGCTCTTTTAGCGTCTGTATAACTTCTGACCAAGCCCTTCTAGCTTTCATGGTTTCCATTGACTAGTCAGGTGTTATTCTGATGGGTGTCTTTATATGTAAGTTTGCCCTTTTCTTTTGCAGCTCTTAAATTTTTTTCTTTGTTCTGTGTGTTTTGTGCCTTGATTATAATGTGGTGCGCTTCTTTTTTTTTTTTTTTTTTTTTTTTTTTTTTTTTTTTTTTTTTTTTTTTTTTTTTTTTTTTTTTTTTTTTTTTTGCAGTCATATCTATTTGGTGTTCTGTAAGCTTCTTGTATCTTTATAGGCATTTGCTTCTTCTGGTTAGGGAAGTTTTCTTCTATGATTTTATTGAAAACATTATCTGTACCTTTCAGCTGGTATTCTTCTCCTTTCTCTCTTCCTATTATTCTCAAATTAGGTCTTTTCATGGTGTCCCAAATTTCTTGAACATTTTGAGTTATAGCTTTTTTAGTTTTACTATTTTCTTTGACTGATATATCTATTTGAGCTACTGAGTCTTTCACTTCAGAGATTCTATCTTCCATCTCTTAAACTCTGTTTGTTATGCTTGTATCTGTGGTTCTAGCTTTTTTCTTCTGGTTTTCTATTTCCATCTTTGCCTCATTTTGTGCCTTTTTTATTTCTTCCATTTCAGCTTTTAGTTCCTGGCATGTTTCTTTCATTTTTTTGGTTTACTTTTTCTTGGTTTTCTTTCATAGATTTGTTCATCTCTCCCAATTTTTGTTGTATTTTCTTCTATTTCTTAAAGGCAATTTTTCATATCTTCTTTTAGAGCTTCAATGATCAACATAAAGGAATGTTTGGTGTTGCTTCCTTCTGTTTTCTCTTCGTTGCTCAGTTCAGATCTTGTAGTTGTAGGATCACCTCTTTCTTCTGGAGTTACCTTGTTGTTCTTTATATTATTATGTAAATTTTTGCACTGGTGTCTGCCCATGGCTCAGTGGTTCACAATTAGGTGGCTCCTGGTTAGTTGTGGCACGCGGGCTTGTGTGTCTTCTGTCACCTCTGAACAAAAGGTCTGCTCAATCTGTACCTCTGCTCAGTGCAGGGGACTGTATTTCAAGTTTTCAATCCTCTGTTTGAACAGTTGGAGGCAGGGTGGCAGTGGGAATTCCCTTAACCTCAGCTAGGGGGATCCTGACAGCCAAAGTTTATGTCTGTTTGCTACAGAGTGTGTGGGGACAAGCTCCACACACAGTTCCTGGTCTAGGAACAGGAACTGGAACCCAACTGGAACACAATTTTCCATGGCAGGGATTCAGGCACTGGGGCCTGCTACACCTACCTCACCTTTGAGCGGAGTCTGAGTCTGTCTTTCAGAGTCCTCTGTCCTTGTCTCTTTGCTCAGTTGGAGGCAGGTAGCCATGCAAATTTCTTCAGCAGCACCTGGGGGACCATGGCAGTCAGAGTTTATCTCTGTCTGCTACAGAGTGCATGGGGACACACTCTATAGACAGCACCTGGTTCAATGATGGGAAATATTAATCATTAATATCCCTTAATATCAATAGACACAATTCACCTATGAAAAGACAGTCCCTAATATGATAGATACAAAAACAGAAACCATCTTTCTGCTGCATACAAGAAACATACCTCAACTTTAATGACAGACAAAGGCTCAGAGTAAAGTGTTTGTAAAAGACTTTCCAATCAAATGGCCCCGAGAAACAAGCTGGTGAAGCCATTCTAATATCTAACTAAATAGACGTTAAACTAAAATCAATACAAAGAGACCAGGAAGGTCACTGCTTATTCATCTCAGGAAAAATTCACCAAGATGAAATATCAATTCTGTATATCTATGCCCCCAACAAAGGGCACAGACATATGTAAAAGAAACACTTCTAAAGCTTAAACCCCATATCAAACCTCACACACTAATAATGGGAGAATTCAATACTCCATTTTCTCCCTTGGATAGGTCAACCAGACAGAAACACAAAAGAGAAATAAGATATCTAGCATACATTATGACCCAGATGTAGTTAGTAGATATATATCCAACCCTCCACACAAACAAAAATAAATATACATATTTCTCAGCACCCCATAGAACTTTCCCTAAAATTGACCACATACTAGGTTACAAAGCAATATCAACAGTTCTAAAAATGTGTATAATACCTTGTACCATTTCAAATCACCAGGGTGAAAAGTTAGAGTTCAACAATATCAAGAATCACAGAAAGTCTACCAACTCATGGAAACTAAACATCACTCAACTGAACCACCTCTGGGTGAAGGAAGAAATTAAGAAAAAAACCAAAGACTTCCTAGAATTCAATGAAAATAAATCCAAGACATACCTCAACTTATGATATACAATGAAAGCAGTCATAAGGAGAAAATTCATAGCATTAGATGCCTACATGAAAAGACTAGAGAAATCTCACACAAGGGAACTCTCCGAAAAGCTTAGGACCTTAGAACAATTAGAAGCAATCTCATCTAGAAGCAATAGATGGCAGGAAATAATCAAAACTTAGAGCTGAAATTAACACAATTGAAGCAAAAGAACAATACAAAAAAAATCACTGAATCAAAGAGTTGGTACTTTGAGAAAGTTAACAAGATAGATAAACCCTAATCCAAACTAACCAAAAAGCAGAGAGAGAGTATCTAAATCAACAAATTATAATGAAAAGAAAAACATAAAGAGAGTTCACCAGGAAATGCAGAGAATTACCTGGTCATATTTTGAAAATCTATACTCAACAAAAATTGGAACACCTAGAAGAAATGTACAGCTTCCTAAATATAACACCAGAGCCACTGACACTAAAAACAACATCAATAATTGGGACATCCTAAAACTGAGAAGCTTCTATAAAGCCAAAGACAAGGTCAATAGGAAAAAAAGGAGCCTACAGAATGGAAAAATATTTTCACCAATCCTACAAGTGATAGAGGACTGATTTCTAAAATATATAGAGAAATCAAGAAACTAGATTCCAAAAACTTGTATAAGCAAATCAAAAAATGGGGCTCAGAACTAAAAGTGGAATTCTCAGCAGAAGAATTACAAATGGCTGAAAGGCACATAAAAAAGTACTCAACATCTTTAGCCATTAGAGAAAGGCAAATCAAAACAACTTTGAGATACCTGTCAGAATGGCTAAGAATAATGACACAGGTTATCCCTTATGCTGGAGAGGTTGCTGAGCAAGAGAGCACTTCTCCATTATTAGTGGGAGTGTAAGCTTGTTCAGCCACTCTAGAATGCAGTATGGTGGTTTCTCAGAAACTGGGACTCAATCTCCCCAAGGATCCAGCAATACCACTTATGGGCATATAACCTGAAGATGCACATTTGTAGTCCAAAGGCATTAGCTCAACTATGTTCATAGCAGCTTTATTTGCAATGGCAAGAACCTGGAAACAACTTAGATGCCCCCAAACTGAAGAATGGATTAACAAGTTGTGGTACATGTACACAGTGGAATACTACTCAGCAGTATGAAAAAAAATTCATATCCTAAAACTTGCAGGCAAATGGATGGATTTGGACAATATCCTCCTTAGTGAGGTATCACAAATCCAGAAAGATAAGCCGGGGATATACTCAATTATTAGTGGACTCTAAACAAAAAAGCAAAAAGCAAAACTTGTCCAAGCTGCAAACTACAACCACTGAACAGCTTGGGATCTGAAACACCTTGGACCAGCAACATGATTCCCATTACCTCCAGAGGAACACCTGACCCAGTCTTGATGTTGGGGTGAGGAAAGTGGATCTGCCAGGAGTAGTTGCTGAACTAAGCCATTTTGGAACCTTGGGACCATCTGCCCAAGCTTGGGAGTAGAAAAAGAGATATGGAGAAGAGAGGGTGACTGGAAGGGGCAGGAGGGGAAAGGGAGTTTACACAAGAATAAACATGGACAAAAATATGACTTTATTTATAATAAAAATAAAATAAAATAAAATAAAAGATAAATAGAAATTGAAGAGGATATAAGAAAATGGAAACATCTCCCATGTTTCTGGATAGGTAGGATCAACATAGTGAAAATAGAAATCTTACCAAAAGCAATCTACAGATTCAATGCAATTTCTATAAAAATACCAACACAATTTTTTACAGTCCTTGAAAGAACAATACTCATTTCTATTTGGAATAATAGGAAAGTCAGATTTGCCAAAACAATTTTGCTCAACAAAAGAACCTCAGGAGGCATTATCATCCCAACTGCAAATTATACTATAGAGCCACAGTAATAAAAACAGCTTGATACTGGCACCAAAACAGACCTGTGGAACAATGAATTTGAATTGAAAACCCAGACATTAACCCACATACCTATGAACACTTGATTTTTGACAGACTATATTCAATGGAAGAAAGATAATACCTTCAACAAATGGTGTTGACATAACTGGATGGGAAAATAAAAATAGATTCAAACTTATCATCTTGCACAAAACTTAAATCACAGTGGATAAAAGACCTCAACATAAACCCAGCTGCACTGAACTTGATGAAAAAGTTAGTGGGAAATACCCTCCAACGCATTGACACAGGTGGCCACTTCCTAAATGTAACACCAGAGCCACAGAGATTAAGAACAAATATCAGTATGTGGGATCTCCTGAAATGGAGAAACTTCTGTAAAGCCAAGGACATAGTCAATAGGGTAAATTGATAGCCTAAAAAATGGGAAAAGATTTCTACCAACCCTACAAGTGACAGAGGATTGATCTCTAACATATATAGGGAACTCAAATCTAGAGCCCCAAACCCTTAAAAACCAATTTAAAAAATGTTGTTCAGAATTAAAAATAGACTTCCCAGCAGCAGAATTAGAAATGCCTAAAAGGCAGATGAAAAAGTATTCAACATCTTAGCCATCAGAAAAATGCAAAATAAAACAAGTTTGAGATACCATCTTACACCTCTCAGAATAGCTACAATTAATGACACAGATGACAGCCTATGCTGGAGAGGTTGCTGAGCAAGGGAACACTTCTCCATTGTTGTTGGGAGTGTAAACTTGTTCAATCACTTTGGACTGCTGTATGGAGCTTTTCCCGAAAACCAGCAATCAATCTCCCCAACGATCCAGCTATACTACTCTTAGGCATATACCCTAAAAATGCACATTCACATCCCAAAAGCATTAGCTCAACTATGTTCATAGCAGCATTATTTGTAATAGTAAGAACCTGGAAACAACCTAGATGTCCCTCAACTGAAGAATGGATTGGCAAGCTGTGGTACATCTACACAGTGGAGTACTACTGAGCAGTAAAAGAAAATTATAATCTAAAGTTTGTAGGAAAATGGATGAATATGGAGAATATCCTCCTGAGCGAGTTATCACAATCCCAGAAAGACAAGAAGGGGATAGGATGTACTCACTCTTTAGTGAACTTTTAAAAATACAGAAAAAGAGAGAGATGTCATTGTACACAAGAACTCAAGACCAGATCATAGCTACATGACACAATGCCTCATTTCTACATTAATGGCTTCTGGCAGAGGGGTAGATAAGGACAGACTTGTTTTCTTTAAGGGTCTGGCAACAGGGAGTTTAATTATGCTCCAGTAAGCAAATGAGGAGCATCAATGGCCAGTTTTATAAATGGGGAGATCAAAAGAGTGGGCATGATACTGAGAGGTCTGATATCTGAGTTTGATGGGGTGCATGATATAAAAACACCAAATAATAAATATATATATAAAAAAATCCAAAAATAAGGAGAAAGTAATACATTGTTAATATCAGGGTTTCACTGGCTTTTTAACCTTTAAAGACTTGGTTTATTTTTTTAAGTTTTATGAATTAATATGATATATATTTGTCATAGTTCTTCAAAATATAATAGAATTTGCCAGCAAGTTCATATTGTCTTGTGTTTGTTTTTCTTATTGCTGTTTTTTATTTTTAGTATGAAATATTTTATTAGTATTTTAAGTATTTCAAGATTACAAAATATGTATTTGTTAAAATCATTCATTGAATTTAGGTTTAATTTTGCTATCTAAATACTCACCAGGTTTTTTTTTCCAGAATCTTCAATTTATCGAAACAAATTTATAATGTATGTCCTTATGATTTTCGGAAATTTCATTAATATCTTTTATAATGTTTGTGTTTCAGTTTTTAGTTTTATTGAATAAAGTCTTCTCATTTTTTGTTCAATTTGATTAATAATTTGCCATTTGTGTTTAATCCTTAAAAAGCAAATAAATAAAAAAAGAAAATCAGACCCCCCCAAAAAAAAAGAAAAAAGAAAAGCAGATCATTATTTCCTTGGAGACAGGGCAGGTGGCATTGGTGAAATAAGAGGAATTATGAAGGTTGGAAGAAAACATTTTGGAGGTAAAGTATATGTTTATAATATTGACTATATTGTATAGGTATGTTTAAATTTACTGGGTTGTGGTACATCTACACAATGGAGTACTACTCAGCAGTAAGAAAGAATAATATCCTAAAATTTGCAGGCAAATGGATGGATTTGGAGAATATCCTTCTGAGTGAGGTATCACACTCAGAAAGATAAGCAGGGGATGTACTCACTCATTAGTAGACTCTAAACAAACAAACAAACAAGAAAAAAGCAAAGCATGCCCAAGCTGCAAATCACAACCACTGAACAGCTTGGGATCAGAAACACCCTGGACTGACCGCTTGGATCCCACTCCCCCTAGAGGAACACCTGACTCAGTCTTAAGGAAGCAGAGAGAAAACTGGATCTGCCAGGAGTGGAGACTGAACGAAGCAATATTGGGACAGTGGGACCATGTGACTGCCTGCTGCCTGCCCAGGAAGGGAATGGGAAGTTGTGGAGAAGAAAGAATGACCTGATGTGGTGGAAGGGGGAAGGGACCTTGAATAACAATATACAAGGATAGAAAGTGTGACTTCTTTGTCAATAATAATAATAATAATAATAATAATAATAATAAAATTTACTGGGTTGTATACTTTAAATATTTGTGGTTTCTTATTTATGACTTTTGCTCCTCTGAGGCTATTATTGTGAACATAAGCATTATATATCAGAATTATTTCAAATAATTGAATGAGTTTTAATCCATAAATATATTGACTTCTATAGAATTAAGTTTGTTCTGCTGGACTTTGAATCACCATATGCTTTAATGAGTCTTCTATAAACTTCAAAGTATCCTGATATCTAATAATTCTACCAAACTTATCTTGAAGTTATATAAATATTATCCAAATATATTTTAAGCATAATCATTCACTTTACTTGTTATAGTTGATATCACAAGAATTAACACACATTTATTGTCCTCAGTGTTTTGTAGATCCTCTAGACAAGCATCAGGAAGAAGTGAATATTTTATAGTTTCTTATGATAATCAATAACATTGTGATTAAGGAATGTAAAATTTTCATATTTCCTAAGAATGTAATCAGTGTTTATGAAGAGGTTAAAGGGCATTCCCTAGATAACTAGGCATGTGTAAAATGGAAAAGGGAAATGTGAGTGGCCATGTGTTAGGAGATCTCACCATGGCACTTAACCAATAATAACATGAAGCTGATTAAGAAGTATGGAGGAAGAATTCTAGTCAAATCTCATATCACATTTTTACAAATAACAAATAATGAAAGTAGTTTGTGATGACTCACTAAAGTCTTTAAACAGCCTTTAAAGCGGTAAGAAAATCCTAAATGTGCATTTCTCCTCCATCTAACCTTAGAAAGCCAAAGCCAAAGCCACAGCTGTCAGAGTTCACTGCTTGATAACTTGATGGAATTGAATTTCTGAATGATAGAGAAACAGGACTAAAGATAGTGCCTAATGAATGTGCACTAAATCCCAAAATTAAAAGAGGGAACCACAGTTTTTAAAAGTTAGTGCTTACTTAAATAAGGAAATATTTTGTTTTAATTAACTAAGTGCCTCATAAAGTCAGTGAAATTCAATGAAGATTATTCTGGAGAAATAAGAATCCTCAACTCTTTGAGTTGATTACACAGAAGATTAAAAAAAATTACCATCTCTCATTAAGAACTCTACATCCAATTTATTCTTTTAACAAAGAAAAGTCAAATTTTACTTCTATGTGGCTTTATTATTTGCTATTGCAAATTTCTGAGTTTGCATTTGAAAATTATCTTCTAAGTGAAGCTATAATATAGGGAAAGTTTTGCCAATTGTTTTTTAATTATCTCTTATTGCTTCTTTTTAGAGTCACCAATTAAAAGCTGAAGTATGTGGAATTTCTTGGACTAAGATATCTAAAACTTGCTCAAGTTTCTCTTTATATATTTTTCTATTTCAGAAGATTCAGTAATATTTGGAATTAAACTGTGATGTTATAATAATATAAGAATAGATTGTTTTTGTCCAACAGAAATAAAAGGCTTGTGGGAAACTTTTATTTTCAGTGGATACTGAGTATATGTTAAACAAAATCTGTTAAAAATAATTGTTAAAGTGAAAAATAAATTCTATAAGTTATTATGTTAAGCTGTCTTTTTGGTTTTTGTACTCCACATATGAAGAGACATTGGGAGATGGAGAAATCTGAGCCCCTAATAGGTAACTGTTGAATTCTTTCTTAATGGCCTAGCTGCTTTGAACAACAAGATTGTCAAACAGCTGCTTATATTACCTTTATGCCAATCTGGTGCACACTCTTATAAAACCACACAACCATCACAACTGATTACTCAGCTCCTTCAGCCAAGTGTTGTTTTAAACAGTTTATTTCAGGCTATTTTGCTATCAAAAATTTCAGTGAATTGCTAATGATCCTGCCATTATTTCCACCTAGACAATCGGGGCAGCACTTCCCTTGTTGACATGTGTAGAGTATCTACTATAATCAGTGCTAGAGATAATGCTGTAATTGATGGAAAACAAAATTTTATTTATATGTGGTATATATGTTTATTGATGCAAATGTCTCTTCTCTGGATATATAAGGAAATACATTGTTCACATGAAAGACTATTTAATAAATAGCTTCACTTTAGTGTCTATAGTTAGCAGTGTAGGTTAAGCTAGAATCCACAAAAGAAATACCAGAGACTGCAAAGTGGTATGAAATATGAACACTGAGCAATGACCTACAAAGATAGCCTGCTAGCAGCTAATGACAGCAAGAACATTTACTATTGTTGTGCCCAGGTCAGGAGACCCCTGAAGAGAACACCGGAGATGCAAATTCCCCAAAATGCAATAGCAAGGTTAATTAAAATGCAAGTCGAGACAAGTACCTCCTCTGGCACGCAGGCATGGCAGTAGCTGGAGGAGTTCCCTACCCTCTGCAAGCTGGGTTTTTAAAGGCGAAAATCACAGGATTATACATCAACAAGGGGTCTTAGTACAAATGCAATTCTGAATAGCTCATTTTTTAGGGGGGACTTTCCATATTTTCTTTTATCTTAGCCAGCTGTTTGTCAAACCTTCCTCCCTAGACTATCTCCTGGATTGGGACATCAAATGGCCCCAGTCTATCTCTGTTACTGGGATATTCTACAGTTAATTACCTGCTGTCAGATAGCCCATAGGCTATCTATTGTTTGTACTTCAGCAGAACTTAATTCTGTCTCAAACTGTGGTTCAAGGACTTTTGCTCATAAATGGAGGTGCTTTTCTGGTTCTTTAGTTATCTCATTTAGAGATGTTATTGAACCTTTGGAGCATGGAGAAGAATATCACTTTGTTTGGACTTTGGAGGTGTACAGTGTTCCTCCACTTCTCTATCTGTCTGCACACTGTGGATAGAAACACATTTATGTGACGATCCAACTTCTGACCCCTACCATGTCATGCCTCACAAGACACAATAGCATAATGCTCTTCTCTGGTTTACCCTTTCCAAAATAATATTCACTTAAATAAATGCATGAGAGGGTAGTAGAATCATACCACTGGACAAAGAGCTAGCAGATCATAGAAAAATGAGCTGCAACTTTTACAATGCTTGTTCTTTTATGTTGGAATTATTAGTCTGTGCAATATCAGTATGAATGAAATTTCTAAAAACCAGAATCTTAAATTTAGAAAAAAATTAAGTGAATATATTTTCCTAGATACTAGTTGGGTGATTTTACCGGGTGATTCTGAAAGGTATGCTACATACATGCTTCTTCTTCTTCTTCTTCTTCTTCTTCTTCTTCTTCTTCTTCTTCTTCTTCTACCTCCTTTTCCTCTTCCTCTTTCTCCTCCTCCTTGTTCTTCTATGAATTTTGCCCTTTATAGCACCTTAGTAAGAAAAATTAGTTTACAAACTTAGATATTGCTTATTTCTATCCTTGATGAGGCATTGTATAAGTCAATAGCATATAAAGGATTTAAGTATTTAAGATAATGGAAAAAGATAATATCAATATTGCACTGAAAGACAGGCAAAGTATGTTAACATACATTTGAAGGAATGCTTCTGGCAAGTAATAATAAAGGATTTTCTAGTTTACCTGAAATTAGAGAAATGACAATCAGACTGTAAGTTGATACACTTTACATTTATATCATTTAAAGCTATTAGTTACTTGTTTTGAAACCATTAGCAACATAGATAAAAAAGTATAAACTACTGTATATATACATCTTGTAGAAATAATTTGACATCTTGTAAAATAAGCAATCACATGTTACATGACTATAAAACCAAGCTTTTTAGATATCCTCAGGGAAAAATACTGTATACAGATACTAGGATGCTGTGTGACTATAAAAATGAGTTCCTTGGATATATACAGAGAGGATAATACTATATACAGACACTAACAGTAATGATTTTTCTTAGATATACATGGGAAAATACTATATAATGGTACCAATAGTAATGTACAGGGGTATTTATTACAGGTTCAGAGATGATTTTATTACAAAACCAAGGAAAATGCAACAATTAATAAATTGTTTCCAATAGTCAAAAATTATTCAATGTTAAAATAAATAAATTGTATTTATTGGATAAAATAGAATTTTACACAGGTTCATGGAAATTTGGTTCTTGGGGTAACTGGTAATTGTTTTTGAGAGATATGAGGGGCCAAGTTGTGTGTAATCTAATTTTAGAGGCAAAACTTACAAATGGATGCTGTCCTGGAAAGAGTAGGTAAGTTAGGTCTTGTGGAACTATATTAGTTTCCATGAGAACAAGTCACCTGTAGGCAGATTTTTTCTTTCCCACTAGCCAGCTCCCAAATAATCACTTGGAGACTTATTATTGATTATGAAACCTCAGCTGATAGTTTGAGCTTGTTTCTAATTAGTCCTTATAACTTAAATTAATCCATATCTTTCAATCTATGTTCTTTTATGTTGTTTGGCTAACTTTACTCTGTAGACCCCCCAAACTATTTTCTCTTCATCTACCTGAGGACTTCCCCTTTTTTCCTCCCAGAGCTCTCTCTGTCCTCAGAAGTTCCTACTAACCTGTTAGTCTGCCTAGGTTTTAGTCATTCAGCTCTTATTAAGCCAATCTGAGTGACAAGTTTTCACACTGTACAAAAAAAGATTATTGTACAAAAGTTACTATAAATCAAATAAATAACTCCCTGCCTCTTTTTGTGCATGTATTTCTATACATGCCTTCTCATTCTGATGATTTTTCTCTGCCCTGACCTCTTGGTTCTAGTATTTTTGCTTTCAAGACTATTTTGTTCTTCTTTTATTAGTTCTACAGAGTCTGTTAGATGTGACATCAGTTTCCTTTCTCATTGCCATGACAGAAACAATGAAAGGATAGAAGTATATATTGTATCTTAGAATTTTAGTTGCAGTCTATTATGGCAGAGAAATCTTAACAACAGGGCCTGGAGGAAACTGATCACATTGCATCCATAGTTTGACAAAAGAGAGCAATGGATGCTTGCTCTCAGCTGACTTTCCCTTTTGGATTCATTGCAGAACTCCAACCTATAGGGTGATGTCACCCACATTCAGAATGGGCCTTTCCACCTCACTTTAAACAACTTCCCCACAAATGCTTCTAAATGTGTATCTTTCCTGGGTGGTTCTAGATCACACCAAGTTAACAAGAGCAGTTATCTCTGATACCATCTTATTTAATATCTTCTGTCATACAAATTCCTCAGAAATTATCCTCTAATGCATCACTCAGAGGACATGTTGTGAAGAGATGGGGCAATTGTGTGGTATCATCATTATGGGCTTATTTGAAAGCAGAAGTAATTCAAGCATCAACTACAGAATCCTGCGAGGCACTTCAAACTGCAAAGGATACCGTATGACACATAGAAAAGGAAAGGGAATAGATGTGGTAGGTTGAAAAAGACAAACTAAATTTGTCTGCAGAGGGATTGAAGATTGTCATTCACAATTTAATGTCTTTGCAAGGTTCTTGTCAGTCAATAAGAACTGGCTTAGAAGTTAACACTAGAAGTCAATGAAGAAGAAAATGAAGCTACAGTACCCTAAAGAAATTTATTTCAAGCTAACTAAAGCATGATATCAAGTCATCCTAGTTCCTGCCAGGTAGAGTATAAACTCATGAATGATGAACAGTAAAATTGAAGACAGATACAAAGCAAGACTTTGTATCTGACCAAGAACTTCTGAAAGAACATCAGGTGTGGCCCTCTGCAGTGACATTAGTGAGTCTTTGTGTAAATTATTTTAAAAATAAAAATACATATTATTTCATGTTGCTAAAAATAATTCATATAGTATTAATACAAAAATCAAATGAATAACACCCAAGTATTCATTATTAATATAAGAATAGTCAGCTATCTTATAAATATCATATTTTGCATATTTATGTGAAAAATAATAGTTTTGAAAAGGTAGTTGATGGGAGGTAAACTTACAGATTAAGATTGTACTGTGAGTAGTGATTTCATGAGATGTCTGTTATTATAAAAACAAAGAATATGAAGAAACTAAGTGTTTTGACATATATTAACTTTCTAGCATTATGAAAAGTATGTTTGAGAAATACAAAAAGCTGGAAATCACTACATATTTTTCATTTTAAGAATATCCATTTCAATAATAAACAGGGTTTAAATGACATTTAACATTCTTACATATTTTGTTTTTTACTCTCCTACATCTCAATTTTCAAAGTTATAGTGTATTTTTAGCTGTCAAATTTTATAACATTTGTATTCTGTATGTCAAAAGTAATCTCTGCTTCTCTAATTTCTTCTTTTTGCATTGTTGCCATTATCATGTGCAAAATGTTACTACACTTATTTAATTATTTTAAAAGATGCCTACCATATAAGGTAAATTTCTTAAAGGTTATAGTATTTAAGTATGTATGGTTACTTACTTAAAAGAAACCAGCAGTTGGTGTTAAATCATAATTTCATTCCTTAATCCTTTGCAGATTTCAATCCTTCTTCCATGTCAGTTCTTATTTTCTTCTTGGAAGCATGAGGCATCTTTTAAAAGTAAAACAAAATTATACATGCATGTAAATAGAAAGTTGAACATTTGTGCTATGAATGCAAAAATTAGTATATATAACCTAAAAGTTAATATTATCCTGTGTTATTTTTCAACCTGCTGAGGACATACATTAACTACTTTACATTGTGTCTTCTGCTATTTGCCTCCCTAGTTATAAATAATTTTATCTTATTGTTTGTTGATTTGTTTCAGGGACTACTTAGGAGCTTTCTATTATAGAGGTTAAACATTTAGCTCTTTTCAGAGTGTATATTTCTGTACTCAGTTCATATTAATGTTATTCATAGAACACTACTTTATAATTGAGATTTTTTACCTGCTTCCTTTTTATCATTAAGCTCATGAGTGTAAAACTAAAACACAAAGATAACTATGACATTTATACCAAACATGCACTGATAAGCATCCATTAGAAGAAATAAAGTATAGGCCTGGACAAAAAAGTTTCTACTGTATATTGCTGGTAACAAAACTTGTTGGGGAAAAATACTGATACTGTAAAATGTTCTTGTTTGTACGACCCTTAAGAAAACAAAACTCTATTATGCACATATGACTAAGAAAATATTTATATGACTTACACTGGAGTTAGGGAGTAAGTCAACCTGCAGCATCCACAAGGAAGTACCTAGGAATACATTAGTTACTCAATGAAAGCAGTCTATAAAGTTCAAACACACTGTGGATAGGGGTGAGAAAGAGCGTTTCCTAAGTCTTCTCATGTGCTACACACCATAGTCACACTCTAAAGTGATCTCAACTAATCCACCAAAATGCAGTGAAATTTATGAAAACTACTCCATCACATCAGAAAAAAATAAGTGTACAAATATTGCTAGCTGTTTTTATTACTCTAATATATTATTTTGACTAATCTTCAGAAAAGAAATATTATTTCTACAAACTACAAAGTATTTTACCTATAAAAACTTTATTGTGGGGTTTTACTGGGAGGCAGGGAATGTTGTGGGTTGTTTTGGGGGGGTTTAAGTTGCTTTTAATCACCGCTTCACAAAATAAATGATGATAGGAGTTTCACCAAGA
The DNA here is from genome assembly GCA_004025045.1 of Sigmodon hispidus. Lineage (NCBI taxonomy): Eukaryota > Metazoa > Chordata > Mammalia > Rodentia > Cricetidae > Sigmodon > Sigmodon hispidus. Next base: position 7,740 of record PVIH01001985.1, on the reverse strand, counting down.
TGATAGCACTAAAAACATAACAGCAAAGTATGTGGCAGATAAGCAAGCACATAGATTTTCAAATTATATTTACTGAGATTTAAAAATGAGTCTTCCAAATCACAGTTAACATGTGCTGAGAACATCCTACTAAAATGCTAACTTTATTACTTAAAAGACATTGTTTCTGCATTAAATATGAACATGGGATGTCTCTAATATCTTTTTTTATTTTTTCCTTTTTTAAATTTATTTAATTTTTTTTTAATATTACATACCAATCACAATTCCCCTTCCTCCCCTCCTCCTACTAGCCCCCAGCTTCTCCTCACCCTACCCCTAAGCCACTTCTCAGAGGGCAAGGACTCCCATAGGGAGTCAATATAGTCTGCATATTGAGGTGAGGCAGGACTAAACTCATCTATCATATGAAGGCTGAACAAGGTATCCTATAGGGAATAGGCTCCAAAAAGCCAGTTCATGCACTAGATATAAATCATGGTCCCACTGCCAGAGGCCACACAATTTGCCCAAGCCACACACTGTCTTCCACATTCAGAGTGCCTAGTTCAGTCCCATGCAGGTTTTCTTTTTTCTTTTCTTTTTCTTTTTCTTTTTTTTTTGTGTGTGTGTGTCTTATTTTTTTTTTTCTTTATTTTGTATTTATCAAAAAAAAAAACGCAGTAAAAAGAATTTAAAATGTGGAAGAGTTAACATAACTATACAGAGGATAAGAATCATAAGCATGGATTATCAAGGGTGGAAATACAAATAAGATTGCTACACATATATTTTCTTTGTGTTCAGTTTTCCCTCTGAATTTTTTTTCCATCCCTGTATATCCTTATTCAAGGTCTCTTCCCCCTCCCAACACATCTGGTCATTTTTCTTCTCTGCAACTCCCCATCCCCTCCCTGGGCAGGGAACAGACAGTCCTATGGTCCCACTGACCCAATAATGCTTAGATCAGTCTCCACTTCTGGCCAAATCCAGTTCTTTCCCCCCTCCCTCAAGAGTGAGTCAGGTGTTC